>JAEAOA010000794.1:0-170063 GCA_016746295.1 Potamilus streckersoni
TTATAACTAAGCAAACAACAGACACGTTTTTCTTCAAAATACAACATTTTTTTATTCAACTAACAATGAATAGAATTAACAAGGAACAAACAGCATTTCAATTTAAAATACAAATTATTTTTGACAAGGTTGACAACGTTGTGAAATCATGTGAGATTTCCATTGATTCATATCATGAGGCCATTGATGTACACTACGTTTTCTAACTAAAGACAAAAGATAACCATAACGGTCACAAAACCATCGATCTACTTTTTCATCATTTCTAGAAGAGTCACAATCAAAAAAGTGACTAAATGTTCTAAAGAATGTCCCAGACGGCGATGACGAAGAAAATACACACAATATTGTCCACACACCATGGAATCGTTGCTTTGTAACTTCACATTATTGAATCGTGTCGTCTGGGCATTTCTTCTCATAAAGTCAATGATATCGTCTTCCAAAGGTGGTAACCCATACGAATAAAAAAACTCCACACAATTGACTTGAGGAAAGTACACGGCTACCCAGTGAGTTCCTGGAAGATGACTGTCGTCTGTGTTGATGACATAAGTTTGGTGGTCTTGAGTTTTGCGATGTGGGAATTCATCTTTAGTACACACCACAAGATTCCAAGAAGCAGTATACGAACTGTTATTCAAAAGGTAATAAAGTTCCCAGGTATCCATTTTTCTGGTTGTTTTGTTTCTCTCCTTTATTTTCTTTTTCTTCACAGGTGATGATAAGTCATCAATTCAATTCTGACTTTTTGCATGAAAAGTTCTGACAAGTAATCATTTTTTCGCCTGGTTTCCCAACTCTGGTAAAAAAAATGAATGTCACGTTTCTTCAATTCTTTTTGGAAAACTTGGTTTAGAAATTCGGTACCTTTGTCGGTTTGCCATCGAAGTGGGTGACGACCACTTTGTTTCAACACCAGTTTCAAGGCTCGCACTAATTCACTGCTCGATTTGGAAGTCAAAGGCATGACCCAAGCAAATTTGGAAAAGACGTCGATGGCATAAAACAAATATTTGTAGCCACGATTGTAGGTGGCCAAATGAGAGACATCGGCTAAATCCGCCTGCCATTGATGATCGATACCTTCCACTTGGGTGCGACTTCTTGAAAATTTTCGTCGAATGGGTTTGTGTAAGGTGTACGTAGCTTGTTCTTGTAACCATCGTTGTATAGGTTTGTTTTTGTGCTTCTTCTTTCGTTGATGAGACGGTCTATTTTCGGTTTTGTGCTTCTTCTTTCGTTGATGAGATGGTATAGGGTGTGTTTTGTTCTTCTCTTTCGTTGATGAGATGGTATATTTTAGGTTTTATGCTTCTTCTTTCGTTGATGAGATGGTATAGGGTGTGTCTAATGCTTCTCTTTCGTTGATGAGATGGTCTATCTTGGATTTTGTGCTTCTTTCGTTGATGAGATGGTAGATTTTCGGTTTTATGCTTCTTCTTTCGTTGATGAGATGGTATAGGGTGTGTTTTATGCTTCTCTTTCATTGATGTGATTGTCTATTTTGTATTTTGTGCTTCTTTCGTTGATGAGATGGTAGATTTTCGGTTTTATGCTTCTTCTTTCGTTGATGAGATGGTATAGGGTGTGTTTTTGTGCTTCTCTTTCGTTGATGAAATGGTATAGGGTGTATTTTTTGCTTCTCTTTCGTTGATGAAATGGTATAGGGTGTGTTTTGTTCTTCTCTTTCGTTGATGAGATGGTATATTTTGGGTTTTATGCTTATCTTTTGTTGATGAGATGGTATAGGGTGTGTTTTGTGCTTCTCTTTCGTTGTTGAGATAGTATAGGGTGTGTTTTTGTGCTTCTCTTTCGTTGATGAGATGGTATAGGGTGTGTTTTTGTGCTGCTCCTTTCGTTGATAAGATGGTATAGGGTGTGTTTTGTGCTTCTCTTTCGTTGATGAGATGGTATATTTTGGATTTTGTGCTTCTTCTTTCGTTGATGAGATGGTATATGATATGTTTTGTGCTTCTCTTTCGTTGATGAGATGGTATATTTTGGGGATTTGTGCTGCTCCTTTCGTTAATAGGCTGGTATAGGCTGTGTTTTGTGCTGCTCATTTCGTTGATGCGATAGTATATGTTGTGTTTTTTGCTACTCGTTTCGGTAGTGAGGATAGCATGCATTCGTGATAAAAACCTTTTAGAGAGTCAGTCCACTTTCTTGAAAAGACTTATTCTTTCTTGCCTGAAAAGCTTTATTAGTTGTTGTATAATTTGTGTTTAAATCACAAAAACATTATTCTCGGTTGCATGTGTCCATTAACGAGACGTTACCTTATCTGTTCCATTCCTATTGTTCCCATACAAACTTCCCGTTAGTGTCCCAGGGTGTGCCATTTAATGCTATAAATCTTGACTCTATAGTACAAAGTAGGGTCAGTTAACGCTAATATAAACGCTATAAAATTTGACGCTCTATTTAAAAAAGTAGGGTCCCATAATGTTAATTACCATAGATGTAATATTATCGCTTAGTTTAATTTTTATTTACAATTTTTCAGTTTCCACGGAGGTCGGTATGAGTTTAGATAATTTGAGTACTACTTTAAGTCTTGGTAACATTTTAAAAAATTATATATGGATTATTTTCAGTCTCCGCTAAAGCCAGGTGTAATTTTAGAATTTAGTGCTACACTTCGTCTTTAACTATTTCTAACAACCAATACGTCTGACTAGTTACCAGTTTCCATTCAAGTCCGCTATTTTTTTCTCAATTTAGTGGAATATTTTAAGTGAAGGCAATCTGAATTCAATCTTCCAGAGTTTTTCTCAGTCTCTACTATGGTTTGGGAGATTTTGTTATTCTTAGTTCTACTTTTAGACTAAGCAAATATAACAGTTTTCCTGCAGACTTAACAAAAACAAATTCCATGACTTTTCCAATCCTTTTCCAGGGCCATTTCATAAAACTCAAAGACAACGCTATCTTGCATTGTCAAGTAAATGAACATAAAGAATAACATCTTTCAATTTAAAATAAAAAATAAGTTAACAACAAATATATTTAATATGTACTTTTTAAATTTACATAGGCTAGCACACTTTGATTTTATGTAGTAATTCATGTCATAATCCAATGATCAATGTAATTTGTATTAAAAAGAAAAAAAGAAACAATTCTTAGTAGTCTTTGTATGTGTTCCTATTTACAATATTAACAAAATACATTACTTCCAGTTGCTTTCTTTTATTTGGTGAACTACACCTGAAATCATTTGATACTTCCATTAGGAGAACTTACTCTTATTATATGAATTAAAACCATTTATCGATTGTAATTTTATCATTTTATTTAATCGGTTCTCGGTGCTCTATAAAATGGAAAGTAATCAATATCTTTAACTCCATTGTCACAAATTCCATGACATTTCCAAAACTTTTCAAGGTTTTGAAAAATTCCATAACTTTTCAAGGCCCTTGAAATTTATTTTTTAAATTCCAAAATTTTTTCAGGATTCCATGACCTGCAGGAACCCTGATATAACTTAATCTACTGCGATAAATTCAGTCTCCGTCGTATTCTGGAACAATTTCGTATGTTTAGCGTTACTTTTAGTCACAGTCACTTGAATATTAATGTTCCAGATTTTCTTAATTTCCACTGTAGTATTGGACAGTGTCGTGATTTTAGTATTAATTAAAGTCTAAACCAATGTAAATTAATGTTCAGGGACATGTTTAGTCTCGGTTAAGTTCTGGGACAATTTCGTCATTTTAGCGTTATTTTTAGTCACATCCATTTTGGTGTTAGTCTTTTCCTTGATTAAAACTATCTATAGCATCATTATAAATGTGCAAATTTATGAACACCATCAACATATTTCAAGTCTATGTAATGCTTTATATATAACTCTAGGTTTTGTAGTAATATATGTCTGTCTCTAGGTCTATATTTTATAGGTCCCTCCCTAGAGTCGTAATGCTAGCTGCGCGTATTTAGGACAACTAGGTCAGCTCCTTGCTACACTGTTACCAAGTGTTCAGTACCGTAACGTCATGACACCTGGGCCATTTCTCTTGTCGCTATACAGTCCCAGGGTGTGCTAATACAAAATTCCCCTTGACGCTATATTACCCCACGCTGTGCCATTTGTCGCCAAAAATCTTGACGCTATATCGTCCCACGCTGGTTTTCAATAACTCCCATTGACGCTATATCGTCCTCATACACTACTAACATATTTAGGATATATTTTATGTTTTAATATTGCACAAAATTTTTATTAAAACATTCTGCACCAGTGTTGAGCTCGTCGTCCCTAGCATTGCACACACACACACACACACACACACACACACACACACACACACACACGTGTATACTTTCTACTGTCAAGTAATTTAGTTTTACAGGACAAAAGTGGGGACTGGTTATGTCTGATTTTGTTTTACTTCCAGATGCACGTTTTCTTCTAGCAAATGAATATCGCCATAACTGGCAAAATTGTATATGAAAGGCTTGAATATACAATGATAGTAATTAAATAGAGAAGTACAGCCCGAAACATCTCTCTCTCTCTCTCTCTCTCTCTCTCTCTCTCTCTCTCTCTCTCTCTCTCTCTCTCTCTCTCTCTCTCTCTCTCTCTCTCTCTTTTTACGGGGCCCCGTGTGGCCGAGTGGTCTAAAGCGCTGTCCGTTACGGATCACTGCCATCTCACCTCTGTCTGCGTAGGTTCGAGTCTAGGATTCGGCGAATGTGGATATGTGAGAAAGCTTGCCAGTAGCTTCTCGTGGGTCGGTGGTTCTTTCCGGTGATTTCCCGGTTTCTTCCCCCACCATTAATACTGTCCGCCATGAATAGCCTATCGTGTGCTGAAAATGGCGTTAAGCTCAACAACAACAACAATCTCTCTCTCTCTCTCTCTCTCTCTCTCTCTCTCTCTCTCTCTCTCTCTCTCTCTCTCTCTCTCTCTCTCTCTCTCTCTCTCTCTCTCTCTCTTTACATACTTTAGTTTTCATCCCGAATCAGTAACGAAGAAATCCCTTTCGGTAATAATGAAATCCCATATTAAACATTTTATCGATTTCCAAAGGAAAATGTTTCATCAGTTATTTTGTTATAATACATCAATGGTAAGAAAGAGTCCATCTATTACGAAACTGCATGCAAAGTTTAGAAAAGTAACAAAACAAGATAAAACAAATAGTAAATAAATTGCCAAGCTACAGAAACATGATACAAAACTTAAGATAATGTTCATGTTGTATCATTGAGTAGTCTGGCTTTGCACACGGTAAAACAAAAGCGGAAATATGCAATACATTTATACAGATTTAGTGTAGAGACCATATATTTGTCTTTCCCATTATTTCATAATTTTAGTTATCTAGTTCCTCGCATGTTGTATTTGACTGACAAATTGTATTTGTCATCACTTACGTTGTTCATCTACTTCATTTGTAATTTGCTTGAATTATTCCGTTCTTGTAGTTCACAAAACCTTCATGTGTTGTTTGTTCTATAATATGTAAGTATGCATATACGTGTGAATGCAAGCGTTAAAAATATCCGCATAAGCATTGCAAAATTATATTGAACAGTACATTGTTACGTATATTTAATTTATATTGGGTAACTAACTCTGTGTATGATTGTAAGTTAGAATATTTATATAGCTACATCTTGTCCATGATTAAGAGTTGTAAAGAAGCTGTTTACAAGAAATTGAGTTCAATGTCAGATTGGAGTCTTCCTTTGGAGTGATTCACGTTATATGACGTTTTGGCCAAGCGAAAAGGTCTTTTAGATAGGGAATTAATAAGCACACAATTCATTCCAGCTTTCCACTTGTAATCAGATGTGTTATAATTCAGGAGGAATTAATTATTTTAAACAATCATTGGAATTTCTAAAGCTGCTAATTGACTTTGATATACCACTTTACTTTGGATATTTTCGGAACCATTCAAAGGATATGAATGACGACAAGCAAACAAATACAGATAAATGTAAAAATGAAAAAAGTATTTAAGAAAAATAATAGAATAAACACCTTATTCGCCTTACATAAACGAAAACGAGAAACAGCAGCCATGGATGGGAGAGTAATATTCCATTTTGCATTGTTGCAACGAAAACAATTTCGACAGTTGGCTATTACTTAGCGTCTTTTCTGCTTTAAACAAAGAATTAAAAATTTCTTGTCACCTTTCTAACATTCTCCATTTATTTTTCGTGATCTTGTGTTGATACAGGATGTGAAATTAAGGACGATGTTATACTGCCCGCCTGGAATAAGCATCATGTGTTTAATAACAGGCAGCAAACGAACTCGAAAAAATAATAAATCATGTCAACTTCTATTTCAGATGGCACTGAGTTAATACGCGTTATCATTAACACGAAAATACATTAACGAAAAATAATATTATATTATTATTTAGTCTCTCAGATTTCGCATAGCATATATTTGCACTGAAAAATATACCACATAAATGTTTAAAGTATTTTGAAAGAGGTCCACTTGCATACTCGGTTAGAACAGTTTATTACATGAAATAACGCAGACAGCACCACTCATATGAAGCATATTTTGTCATTTTTCAAAAATGTTTATACGGCTTTTGCTATATCAACGTTTTGCAGGCATCTTTGTATATGACCGACCTAGTAGTGGATTATATTTGGACCTCTCTATTTATTTGGACATATATTTGGACATCTCTATTATGATCCATAAGCATAATCCAATCCAACCTGCCAAGTTTAGAAACATCATATTGTCTCGTAGCGACATATGAACGATCTGAATTACATTTACCAATAAGACGACACATCGCTAGGCTCTGATGATATCTAGTCTGCAGATCTTACAGATATGAGATACTATTCCAGAGAAAATGGCGGCAATGTTGATTTCTCTAGTAAGTACGTGTGGAGTCTGTCTTTAAAAACAACAAATGCGCTGCTCTCATAAATACGTTAGCATCTTTGAAGATCAGGCGCTGGGTTGATTGTGGCGGTGAACATTACAACAACACATTTGATAAGTGGCCTGATGAGAACAGAATCTATAAATATGCTACATTTGATGAAGATAAGACGATGAAGAACGCTATGTGGAAGCATTTTACATGGAATAAAAGAACTAAATATATCTACCTGAACTGCATCTATTAGTATAGAGATACAACAACAATAGAGAGGAGAGAGATTCAACAGCACAAAACAGATATATTGGAATAACACAAACAGAAGCTAATGATAAAGCAATCAAGACAAAGTAGCAAATTATTTGTTCAGAGGAAAGTATAATGTAGGTGACAGTTAGGCCTCGCAGAATTATGAATACGTTTGAAAGGTTAATGTGGAGAAATAGACATGTAGACAAAGGATATTCTGGACGCTGATGTAAGAAATAAAGGGACAAATTCAGTCCATTTCTTCTAATACGTTTTCATGGGTACTGGATTGCACATGCCAGCCTTTTCAGTCCCTCATAACATTAGAATGTTTGAAACAATACGTAGTCTGGGTTGTCTTGGTAAATTCAGTGTTATAAATTTGATAAAGATTCTGTTGAAATGCACTTATTCTTCGTATGGCAAATTAATTTAAGCCAAGTTTTTACTGACGTGATTTTTTATAATTACAACCATGTCTTTTTATTACTTGTGTGTTAAAATTTTAATTTGTTTTTATTTCATTTTTGTATCACTGTGTTTCATTGTGATGATTATATTCACGGGATCTGATGTTTTCGTAAGAGTGTGTTTATTTAGAACGTAAATATGTTTCTCGGCTTTCCTAAGAGGTTTGTTTATTTATAATGTAAATATGTTTTAATGGCTTTCGTAAATGATTAACTATGGCGAAGGATTTTCAAGAATATATGTGTTTATATCGTGTAAATATGATTGGCATTTGATGAAATAACCACGCTCTCTCCATGCGCGGGAAGCACGTAATAATGTCTTAGTTTAGTTTGATAAGAATTAGGTCCCTGTGAAATCAGTCTGTCAAAAATATATCTAAGCTGTGTCGTGCTCATACAATATCTGTCATAAGTGCTGCAGAGTCGTTCGCATACATAGAAAAGAAGGCATTATAATTATTGTGCTGGAATGAGTCTTATAATATAAATTAAAGAAGAAGGGCATATATTTCTTGTGCCGGAAAGAGTTAAATTTTCAGAGATGTGCCGTATAATAGATGACAGCTATAGGAGTTCGTCTACCTTTTGAATAATAATTTATTCCCTGGAGAACTATACAAGTGGTTTAGGACAAAAACATTCAGTGAAATTTATTCTAAATTGGCACAGTACAGGACAAGTTGTGGTTCAACATGAAATTCTGAACATTTGTGTAAAGACTTCATCTGACGTCATCTTCCTCCATCCTGGAAACGTGAAATTATGAACATTTTGTCTAAAGAATTCATCAGACGTTTTTATCCTCCACCATGGAAACAGATAGAGGTTTTATTAATAGGACTCATATATATTCACAAATCACGAATAAATGTTTTGGATTTTTATTCACAAACCATAAGTTCTATTTTATATTTTCACCTTTTCATCGTGTTTTCTAGGGAAACACAATTATCTTTGCTACAACTTCCAAAGCTAGTTGTCTCATTTATTTTCATCTGTTACTTTGAACGAGCCGATATATAACACTGTAAAAAGTATATTCGTCGTGGTCAGTTCGTTTTCATTAGTTATGCATTTATCAAACGAAGTAATAAGCAATGAATGATAATATTGTTTGTATCACATACGTTTACTCAGAACTTTCAGGAATAATATTTGAGGCAACCGTAAAACTGCATCGAGATACAGCTGGACTGCAAATCGTCATGTAGACATTACTGTAATGTATCCATAGGGAAATCCTAAACTACAGCGCATGCAAAGTCTATTGTTGGAGAATATTACATTTGTGATGCTGATTTTTCAGACAGAAAACCATCTAAGCAATCTTATTCCAATGGCATATTTTCATCTGCTACGACAGTAATATACTGAATCATCGTATATAACGAGAACAAACACGAGCTTTGTTCTGAGCTAAAAAAAACTATGTCTGCAACGAAAAAATGTTTCTTTTATGAAACAGCGCACATTCTTGACAAATGACGTTTTGCTTGTTACTATAGAGTCTGATATAGACAAATATTGTTTGTTGAGATTCATCTGTATCGTTGAGAAACGTTTTCTGTCTGCATTTGTTTTTATTTGCAAAGATAGACGATACAGAATCTGAGTTGCATTTTATTTTTAAGTCAGAAAGCGCCTTTGACAACACACCTCCAATGGATGCCAACACTCTCATATAATAAAAAATCACATATATGAGGAGTATTGTGCTTATATGCGCAGGATATGTATACTAGACTCATGCACGTCACCTTCTTACAATCTTGTAGTACGTATCTATTTCCACTATGATAAACAAAACAAACCGCCTAATATACAAGACACTGTATATTGGTCAGTCTAATGGAGTTTTCGTTCAAAATGAAAAAGTTCACATCTTATTTATCTTCTTATTTATTTTAACTTTAGAAATAAAATGACAACCTGTTTTTTTAACTATCTGAGGAAGGAGCAATAGCGGCATCTAATTTCTTACTATAAAGGTGTATCACTTTAGTAGCAATCCACACAGATTTGGGAACGTTTATATAATTGATTACTTCACTGCTTTGGTTATAATACCTAAAACTTTCTCCTCTATACTCGACAATATTTACTTTTAATGAGAAAGCGAAGCTGCACACTCATTCAATAAACAAACTGACACCATAATCAAGTATGCAAGTAATAGATGTGCTGTAATCGTTATAAATACGGTAGACCGCATATCTAAAAATATATCATTAAAGGTCGCTGAGTTTTACGAAGAAGTAGGCTTGGATCCAAGACAATTGTAAAGGACCACATTTTTAGGTCGATCTCTGTTTTGTATTGTTTATTTCGGTAGAACACATTTAGTTGGACACATGTACGACTAACCAAATTTATGGAGAATGGCCGCATTTAAAATGTAATAATGTTCGGATTGGTTCAGCCAATGTCAAAAGTTATCGATATTAAGAACTTTGTTTTAACTTACAGGAACGGGGTTTAAGTTGTGGTTTGTATGGAAGCTGACACAGTTGTTACATTGACCAGAAAACAGTTGGAAGCCATTTGTTGTCAGCAGCAGGGCTGAGTTCCATTTTAGTTAGTTGGGAGATTTTTTGTCATCCCGATAAGTCACCCTGTGAATGGGGTTTGGTTCCACATGAAAACCTCTCAGTTTATATGTGCAGACAGAAGATTTTAACTTCAGTCTGCACTTTTTTAGTAGAAGAAACCACATCAGACCTGAAGAGACTCCGCGAATTTAATTAATAGATCCGATTTGGAATTAATTGTCTAAAAACTTGACAGACACATTCTGAAAGTGACAGCTCGGATAAATAAGGTATTTACAACAATCTTATGCAATTTGTTGATACTACTATGATGTTTCGTTAATTTATTTCAAAGTATTTGCATGGATTTATTTGTCCATATTTGTAGATCTAATTTCTTGAAATGATATACCTGTGTTGATTTCGTTTATTTGAGTCCGTAAAATGATATTTATATAAACATTGACATGTTGAACTAATGGTTTCGTTTATGAGTATAAATTATGTATTAAGAATTGTGTGCCTTATTTTAGTTGATATGTGAGAATCCGTATGAATTCTCCGACTTATATAAGAGTTCACGATTGATAACAGTAGCCAGAAATTTTATTACTTTATGCAATTCAGACTATCCTTGAACTAATGTCTCGGTGGAGGTGTTGGAATAGCCATTTAGTTGACCATAAATGTTGTGGAAAGAGGTTGGTTACGGTCTGCCAGTGCCACTTAGACTAGATGGCTGTAGAATCAGTTTGAAATTAGGATATAATTTATAAGACTTAACAAGAAAGGGGAGGCATTGATCTATTCCACCAGCATAATGTGAATGAAAATTTAGGTTGTTTATTTTTGTAATTTCAGAGAGGCCGGATAGCTCGAAGTTATTTGCACTACGATCTACACTCTACGCATTACGTGTTATGAACCCAAAGTGGTCACAGTTGAAATTATCGGAAGATCGGAAAGGGAATTGGCGCCTGTAAATTTGGAAACGAAAGTCAAAAGCGAAAGAGACTCAAACTATCAGCACAAGGAGGTCAAGAGGAATAGTCGATGTGGAATTCGGACTGATCCAAGATCATCAGCTTATGAAACTATGCAAGGCAATGCTTTCAATATATTTCACTTGATCTGACTGATTATTTAAATTATAACACTTATCAGATTGGCTATTGGTATCATTTTTTCTTTGTATTTGAAGATTTGTGCAAGTAGTTAAGTCAAATAAAGAAGTGTTCCCTTCAATTATAATGTATTATTATTACTTTTCTTTATCAATTTTGTTGTTGAAAACTTTGATTAAATTTTGTCTTTATTTCTAACGGGGCTCCTGTTATTTTTCTCTATGTACGTGTTCCGGTCTTTATCTATTTCTCAATTTTTATTGATATTTACTCCTCACTGGCAAATTACACCGTCGGTGATCACCTATAGACAACGATAACCAAACCCATAACACCCAACCCTACAAATCTGGAAGGGGGTGTATCACAACAATATTTTGCAAAACCTATAGCAAATGTTGTGGAAAACACGTGTCGAAATGGATCTCGACAAATTGATCCTTCACTAGTGGATGTATAGCAAAACTAGTACAACACCAAATCCATGGTTATATTATGCTGAGAACTAGTTTGTTTTCAGAAACCCTGCAATCTTATTAATCGAAGCTTAAGAAAAGAACTGAATGTTTGGAATGTTTATGTGATGCATGTATGCGCATGTATCTTTATCGAATATTGTAATATTTCCATTTGAATCATAACAATACAAGCTGAAACTCAATATCTATCCAATTGACAAACGACCTATTAAAGTTCTTCTTGCATCAAAAGTTTAGCATTAAACTTATATGAAATATTGCTTACATCAAATACGCCATTTTCTTGGAGAAACTGTTCCTTTCAATCTTGAATAATGACAAAATATTTTTCTTGCTCTTTGATACGTATTCATCCGAAAAGATCTAATACGAAAACTAAATTTGACGACCAAATGTGTATGATATCATGGGGAAATATTGTTGGTTTTGTTTGGTGTAGTCCACTACATGTCAACAGTCACGACTGTTCTTCATCACGAAATAACATTTGTAGAGTGTGTATTATACACATATGCCGCTGACGCGTACAATATATATATATATATATATATATATATATATAGATATATATATATATATATATATATATATATATATATATATATATATATATATATATATATATATATATATAAGCCATTTTAGGAACATATAACACAGGATAACCTCATTCTTTCCATCTCAGCTTTTACTGTGAATATTAATAAAGTTATGACCTACCGTAAAGCCAGTGTTCCAGTTTAGTCATCATGCCTTCGATATTTAAGGTTATTATCTCGCTGACATTAAGTGTGCACATAGCATGAACAGCATCTTATTTATTTCTCATATTGACAAAGTACCAAAAGCGATGATAAAGAATTGTCGAATGGACAAGTGATCATTTAGCCTTCTTATATCATCAGATACGATAACCTATCTAAAGAAAGCAAACCATTACACCGTTTTATTTGGTTGGCTATGCCTAATTAATTACACATTTGAATGGCCGAATAAACGGCGTTTTTATGTTCAAAACCATCTGCTTGGAGTATATCATTTTCTCCTTGGCTGGTTGAGACAATGGCTGGTCGAGACAATGGGTTTAACTCATGTGGAGACTGCCATGTAGAGTTTTGAAAACACAATGATTTTGTGTTTGTTTGTTTTGTAAATGTTTTGCATTTGCCTTTGAAAAAGACTTATTATTAAGAGTCTAAAGCGCTCAGGCTGGTCAGTTACTAGTTTCGCACTGTTCTATCCCGTAAGGACATTTATGGGATGGTACGATCTACAATTTCCCGCCAGTTTCGTTGAGAAATGCGCTGTTAAGGGCTAATATATTTAAAAATCTTAATCAAGTGTTCTGTCCAGCCCGTCGCAATGCTTTCGCAAGAGCTGCACGCGGAGAGATTCTGTCTGCTAAGGAGTTTGATGTGAGTTGAGCAAATTTCATTCTCGGATGATGACGTGGTTTCTTTTTCTGTAAAATTTGTTTCTTCTGTATTCTCCGTTCACGCTATTAGATCTTCCTCGTTTATTATAATTTTGATCCTGATGTATCGTTCTGAAAGTAATTACTTACATTCACTTGTTTCCATTACATGAATTCTGCTAACCTTTCTTTTTTTATACATTTCCTCACACTTGCATTGGGTCATTCCATGTGTAAAAGACTGCAGAGTCATTTTGAAATCAGAAATAGACGATCGTTTGTGCCCCGATTTCAATATTTTGACGCTGTTCTAGAATTTATATGCCTGATGAGAGAATAGTCTACAGAATTATCTGTTTCGATTGTATAAAAGATTAAACCAGAGAATT
This sequence comes from Potamilus streckersoni, assembly GCA_016746295.1. Taxonomy (NCBI): domain Eukaryota; kingdom Metazoa; phylum Mollusca; class Bivalvia; order Unionida; family Unionidae; genus Potamilus; species Potamilus streckersoni. The sequence continues at coordinate 13,538 of JAEAOA010000794.1, forward strand.
TCATTAAGCTATATGTATAAAAAATTCCCATGGTCTATCACATAAATTCATTTCATCAACATATGTGCCTAAAAGAGCTTTGATAGTCTTTTGTCCATGTTACACAGTTAAAATACTGTCGAACAGGATTTTCAAGCAACTCCATTGATTTTTTATGCTGAAATCCGCACCTCAAAACAATGGTACATAATATTCATAATGGTCAAATTTTGTTTGTTTCCATTTATCCTTACTATTACCGAGCTCACGCTTCATCTCACTACAGAGAACATTGATGTTCATAATATTACACTAAGGGTTAGGTATTTACAACGATTGCTAGATAGCATTAATCTGACATTGATTAACTTCGTATGATATTCCTTGAATAAAATGACCACTACAAAGAAAGATGCTGCGGTGTTTCAAATGGCAGCGAAGACAACGAGACCATCAAGGTCCAAATTTGAAGAGGCGGCGAAGAGGCCCAGAAAGAAAGCATCATTGTCAACACCAACTTCCATCAAAATTCAACATGAAATATACAATCCAGCTAAGGGACTTGTATGGACCCCTATCTTCGTAATATTATAACCCAAGAGGTTTCCGAAAGGTTCACGACTCAAGTGACACAGGAGATCAATAACACATTTGTTCAGCTGGTAGCTATGATCAGTCCTTCCACAAATTATTGTCTACAAACATGGTTTCAAATTGGACCATCCGTAGCAACAGACCGCATACCAACAGCATCCTATGGTCTCTCACGCCATTGTGGAAACCATGGTGTCAGTTACAGGTACAGTTGTGGATACGGATAACGTTCTCCGAATCGTTTTTGTCTCCAGGGTCATTCACAATTAGAGTGCTAGCTTCCTGGTCACACCATCCACTATAATCCCTGATAAAGTTAAGGCCAACATATGGGCGGACTGCCCCCCCTCCCCCCGAATAACTCGCAAGATGCGGATTTTATATTTAAGTTAGATACATACAATACAGGCCCTGAACTTAGCATCGCCACAAAAATTAGGAACGTTCAACTCACAGTTCATTCATTCATTCATTCTGTTACGACCCTGTAGTTAAACTTATGTGTTAAGGATATAATTTTGTATGAATCTTTTTATTTCATTTTATTTCATTAAATGTAATTATTAATATAATTATATTATCAGTCTAATATGTTGTTGAAAAACATCATATTTATTTGAGTCGTAAATGTGACTCATCTGAGCACGTGATGTGTATGATAACAAATTCATTACAAGTAAACATTCAGGAATAGCTTTGAAAAGGATTAGTTGAAACTTGTTCAGGCTTCCCTAATGTCCAGAAGTATTACGAAATTTCATGCGTCATCGTACGTCTGAAATTAAAACAACGTATTAGCTTCTTTTATATGTTTGAGATTTTTGTAAGACGTACAGAATCAACAGTCTACAGTCGTAGTCGAGTCATACACAGTCGTAGAGTTGTTAAGTTAGTTATACAACTTCTATTACCTGAAAAAAGGTATTTTTGTGCTAGAAGAAGTTGTTTGTTCGTATGTCTACGTAGAACAACATGTCTTGTTAGAGGTGCTAAATTTAATTAGAATCTTCTAAATAATTGTTTTACTAGAGAACATTACTGATTTGTACAAAGACATTTTCCAAAAATATTCTAAATTGGAATGGAACAACACAAACTGTGGTTTATTTTGTACATTCTAGAATTTTCTGTTAGCCTTCGTCTGACATGGTCATCGCCATTTTGGACCGTAACTTCAGACATATCAGACTGTGTTTAGAACTTTTTACATGACTTTTATTTCTATTTTAAACAAACATTTTGGATCTTTCCTGCAAACCGTAAGTATTAAGGTAGTTACATTTTTTCATATTTTCTAGGAAAATAAATTATTTTTGTTAAAATTTACAAAACATATTGTCTTCACTCTTTCTTTTATGTTACTTTGAACGAGCCGATACGTAACAATTCATTCATTCATTCATTCATTCATTCATTCATTCATTCATTCATTCATTCATTCATTCATTGGCAGCTCAGTCTCGGGCGACCATACGAGTGTCACCCTCGGAGTGTTGTATGTCTTTTCAGGTATGGCATTGTCTCGTGTGTCTGCGCAAGCCGATTCGCGATTGACAGTCCCTATTACAGTTGGTGCAGACATACTTGAAAGCATCAGCTGCTTGAGATGCTGATGAAATCTTCTGTCTCGTGTTTCTCTGCGGCCAGCTGGACTATCCTCCCATCAGCAACTGTGTCATTTTTCACCGTCTCTCTCGAGGTATATCGTTATTCGGTCTGCGCTTCCCAGCTGCCTTGTAAAATACTGTATGCCTTCATGTCCAACTTGCACACATCCTTGAAGCGGAGTAAGGGGCGGCCGACTCTTCTGGCGCCAGTGGACAACTGACCATATAGGATTTCCTTTGGCAGCCTCCAATCCTCCATGCGTCTGATGTGTTCCAGCCATCGAAGGCGGTGTTTGTTTAGAAGGGAGTACATGGTTGGGATACTTGCAAGCTGAATGAACTCGCTGTGTGGGACGCGGTCTTGCCAGATGAATTTCAGGATGCGTTATAGGCACCGTATATTGAAGGTGTTGAATCGAAGCTCTTGCCTCATGTAGGAGCTCCAAGTTTCACTTCCATAAAGGAGGGTGCTCAAAACGCAGGCTTGGTAGACTTGAGTCTTGGTGTGCACTGTCATCGCGCTGTTTTAACACACCATCTTGTTATATTTGCCTTTCTATGGTGCCTTTTCAGCTCCACATCAAGCGAAAGAGTATAACTGATGGTTGACCAGAGGTAAATAAATTTGTTGACTACATCCAGTGTGGCGCGGTACGATTTTGATGGAGGGGCAGTGGTAACATCTTGAGCACTGACATTAGTCTTTGTTTAGGCTGATTGTGAGCCCGAACTGTTTGCAGGCATCAGCGAAACGGTCTCTCAGTCTCTGTAGGGTATCCTAGGTGGGAATCACAAGAACTGCGTCGTCAGCAAAGAGCTTCTGGCTGATGAGTACTGAGCTTACTTTGGTCTTCTTGAGCAGTCGTGACGGGTTGGACAGCCTCCAGTCGGACCAGGTGTGCAGATATACTCCATTAGTAGACGTATTGAAGGCGTGGGACAGGAGCAGGTAGAAGATGATGTCGAAAAGGGTTGGTGCCTACACTAAGCCCTGCATCACTCTGCTCTTTATGCGGAAGGACTCTGAGGTGGATATATCATACAGGATTGTACCCTTCATATCGGTATGGAAGGAGGTTAGCATGCTGAGAGGTTTTTTTTGAGGGGGCAGCCTATCTACCCACAAAGTTCAAATAGACCATTCCTGATGAACTGTTGGAAGGTCATGGTGAACTCGATTACATCATCTTGAGTGCTTAACATTACTCTTTGCTTTTCTCTTGGAGTTGTTGAAGATTATGTATGTTGTCGACCTTCGTACTCTGAAGCCGTACTGTGAATCCGGGTACACGCAGTCAGCCAGCAGCTGCAGCCTGTTAAGGATGATGCGGGCAAAAACTTTACCAACGATTCTGAGAAACGAGGTTTTCATCACAAGCCTTTCCTATTTCTGTTCCCTCCTCTACTTACGCATAACGGACAAACTACACAGAAATGTGGAAAGAAAGAGAAAATGAATTTGTGCTTGATTTAAACTTTGAAATAGAAATTACACCAAATAACCTATATTAATATGGTTCTTCGTAAAGATACGTGTCCACTTTCCTTGCAATTTTATCCACAGCGCTTCTAGATGATAGAAAGTTGCAAACCAAGTCGACATTAAATTCAACAGTTACATGATACATATGCTGTGATGTATTCAAAGTTTTATTTTTGTTGGTGCTTTTTAAGCCTACAATATTCTTTTAAAAATCGATAATTATTAATTAAATATGAAAATGTTCAAAGCTCTCTATCTGTTTGTCTCTGTCTCTCTGTCTATCTGCCTGTCTGTCTGTATCTCTCTGTCTCTCTGTCTCTCTCTCTGTCTCTCTCTCTCTCTCTCTCTCTCTCTCTCTCTCTCTCTCTCTCTCTCTCTCTCTCTCTCTCTCTCTCTCTCTCTCTCTCTCTCTCTCTCTCTCTCTCTCTCTCTCTCTCTCTCTCTCTCTCTCTGGACCGTCGCTGCAAGACATGGTTTAACATCTATGAAATAACGATCATGTCATCCCACGATATCTCTGGACTTATGAATGGTGGTAAAAGTCAAACCATCCATAGGATGAGAGAGAAAGACATACAGAGACTGACAGAAAGACACAGAGAGACAGATAGAGACAAACAGTTTTAAAGCTAAACCAGAGAGAGAGAGAGTATGGTCGGTTGTACTGTTGCTAAACCAGAGAGAGAGAGAGAGAGAGAGAGAGAGAGAGAGAGAGAGAGAGAGAGAGAGAGAGAGAGAGAGAGAGAGAGAGAGAGAGAGAGAGAGAGAGAGAGAGAGAGAGAGAGAGAGAGTTTAGGGTAGGTAGTACTGATACTAAAATTTCTACATCTTGGTTCGTCAATTCGCTCAGTTTCTATTCCACAATAATCTCAATGAGCTGGAATGCAATGTCTTACCATTTTAAGGAAGAGTTTCCTGTGGTTGACTTTTAATATCAAAACCATCATTCACGTCTAAATCATAAGTGTGTTTTATATTGATTTAATCATTGTTAAGAAAAATTGGAAAAAAAAAGAATGAAAACAAAGAAAACAATTACTTTGTAAATATGCAATGGAATTGTAATTGCCAATAGCCACAAAAGGAGTAGAAAAACATTTTTTATAGTAATTGCATTTAGAATACCTTATGTATGTATGTATATATATATATATATATATATATATATATATATATATATATATATATATATATATATATATATATATATATATATATATATATATACATGCATATATATATACACATGCATATATATATATATATATATATATATATATATATATATATATATATATATATATACACATGCATATATATATATACATGCATATATATATATACATGCATATATATATATATATATCTATATATATATATATATATGTGTGTGTGTGTGTGTGTTTGTGTGTGTGTATGTATGTGTTTATGTATGTATGTATGTATTTGTATATATAGATGTATATGTATGTGTATATATATATGAATGTGTATATATATGTACACATATATATATATATATATATATATATATATATATATATATATATATAAATATATATAAATATATATATATATATTTATAAATATGTGTGTGCGTATGTATGTGTATATGTATGTAAGTATGTATATATATATATATATATATATATATATATATATATATATATATATATATATATATATATATATATATATATATACATATATATATATATATATATATATATATATATATATATATATATATATATATATATATATATATATATATATATATATATATATATATATATATATATATATATATATATATATATGTATATATATATATATATATATATAGGGAATACATTTGGGAAGACAAACTGAACGACAAACAAAGGTAATTTTAATCAAGATGATACACAGACTTTGCTGCCCTAGTGCATCTGGTAACTAGAATATGCCTCTGTCAGCTGAACATAAAATGATCTTGGTTGAATTAAAAATTAAATTATAATAATAATAAATTATTCACCACCGTTTAGATTGTTTTATAAGAAGTATGTACATAATAAACTAAATAACATTATGTGTGGTAATAAGGTGCACATATTTTGTTTGCATACCACAACCAATTTGCATCCCATCGGTCTTCTTAAATATGTAGAATATTATCTTTCTCGAACCATGCTAATTTGATGCACATTAGACATGACCAAGTGTTCGGTATATTAATAGAAGTGGTCCTTTGTAAGAAATAATTGTACATTGGACATTTTTGGATGTGCTTGTCTGTATTATGCTGCATCAAGACTGGCCTTTTACCAGTGAAAATTATAACTCATATGATTACCTTTGTTGTTTATGCGTAATTCAGAAATGTGTGTGACTCATATTAGTTTAATCTTTGGACTGGTTTAATAGAAAGCTTACAAATTCTACCAAATCCTTTGAGAATTTAATTACCCTGATGTAGGGCCTTTTTTCTTCTACTTTTAGTGTACTAATATAAATGGCAGCTAGAAAAGCCAGCATTACTTTGTGCCGAAATGACATTGTACGAATGATACCTTCCTTGTCTGACTCGATAGACAACAGGTTGATGCTCACACAAAAGTCTATGATAAACTGACAACTTTCTGCATCAGTAAAGTTTTGCTTCCTGTATATATCATCAAAGTCCTGCTTACTAAGCATCATTTCATCTTTGTTGTCAATCAATATCTTGAAAGCCATTTCGCCCAGAAATTTTACAATCTTTCCGCAGTGAATTATGAATGGCTTTTCCTTGAGCACGATACTGTTTTCAAATCCAAATCTGTAATCATCTACACTGGAAACAAGCGATAGAACTTTTCCTTTTATTTGTTTCTCTAAGACATCAAGCAAAAACTGTGATCTTGTTCTAGGTAGGTTGCAATTCATTTTCCAGGCTTCTACGAGGAAGGGGAAGAATACAGGCTCTGTCATAAACTCGTCTAATTCATTTGATTTAATTGAACTGAAGAACTCGTCAATCACTGCTTGTGGAAAACGATCATCTTTTAAAATCTTGTGTGCACGCTTTATCAGTTCGTCTTTTCTCAAGCCTTTTACACGAACTGCCCGATGAATTAAAGTTCCTTGATAGTACCTACCCCATATCGAAGGGGTAGATGTGATGATAATTGTTGCTTCTGTTAGACTTTTATCAGATAAAAGTTTCATCACATTTGAATGATCTTCTGTATATTCGTGAAGACCCTGAATGATAATGATCTTGTTATGCTTCTTGATGTAATCGTAAACATCAATGTTCAACTGATCGAACAAAGAAATATGTAGATATGAAAGCAATTCTTTGATGTTTGTAAATTTCTGGACTTTACCCAGAGATATATTGAAAAGAAGCTTAAATTCTTGTAGAAAGTTTATATTATCATTCGACTCCTGGTTATTTGTATCATGAGCCTTACGCCACTCTTGTGTAAGCGTATTACACCACGTCGTCTTTCCACAACCTACCTCTCCCTGAATTAGGATCCTTTTTAGAGAGCGTTCATTTCTTTGAAAAACATTTCTGTATATATTGATATCAATATCAGAATCCGGTCTTAAAGCACCATCATAAATCTCAGTTTGTAGGTTTATTTGACTATCAGCCTTTTGAAATTGTGTTTGTTCTTTATAAATATGAACCAGCTCCTTGGTCAAGAAATTCACGGCTGCAAATATTAAAAGGCAACACAATGTAACCCACAGTACATAAAGTAATATGCAAATATATAGCCATCTAACATTTATATGCGTCAGAGGTAAGAAACTCGTTCCAAACGTTAGATGATGTTAGGAACTGATTTGATTTGTAAGATCTTTGAATATAGTAGGCATAATGTGATTATGGAGAATATTGAACATGAAAGTTAGCATTAGGTAAAAACCTATCCAATTTACACTGCTGAACTAATTTGTAAATGGCATACATAAATGCATAACCGGTATCTATTTATGGCTATTTTATGCATTCCCAAGGGAAGAAATATGTGACACATTAGAAATTTAGATTAATGAAAGTTTGCATTACATGGTTATTGACATCTACTTGCATATTTAGTGTCATATGCAACTTAACTGCACAACTGGCATGAAATAATAAATGTGAGTTACGTGCCCTAACAAACAATAAGATTTTATCCTGATATTATTTTGTATTAATCTTTCAACAAAATATCGAACCATAAACAACGGCAATACAGTATATAAAGCGCACCTAGGTCAATCCTATTCGAAAGACTTAAGTTCATACAAAAACATATGATTGCAATACAATGTTTTCTTTCTTTTTTCATATTGTTTCAAATTCCAGGACACAGTATGAAGTTATTTAATCAACTATGTATCGTTACTGATTCATTGAAGTTTTCAATGTTTGGTTCTTATCCAACCCAAAAGAGCTGATTTAAGTTTTTAAAACACTGATTTCGGAAACATTTTAATGTTCGAAAAGTATTGATATATATAATACGAACACATAAATGATATAAGCATAAAAGAACTCCAATTCTTAAAGAGAATATCTTCTCATTTGCTCACATATAATTGAAATGGTTGGGAGAGGTCAAAGTGCATATGACTATGTTTTGTTGTTTACAGAAAGAATAGGAATTCATTATACTCTTTCATCAATCAACCAGGAAAGTATTTAACTGCAAGTTGCCTGTAACAAAACAACGATTGAAATAAATACTATACTGGCGGTCGTCCTTGTTGTTTGAAAGAAGATATATGGATGCAATATTGTAAGCATATAAACGATCCTTATATATATATATATATATATATATATATATATATATATATATATATATATATATATATATATATATATATATATATATATATATACTTACCTAGAACATTTTCAAGAAGTGATAAGCGCTCTGTCAGAAAAAAAGAAAATAGTTTTAGCACGTGATAATCCTGTGTAAAAGCAAAGTGTTAATTCATCAAAATTTAATATGACAAAAGTATTTCAAAAGAAAAATATATCCGTTTAAATTAAGGTGTATGTACGATATTTTGCAAGCACGCAGTTACTAGTAAAAACAAATAAAATGACATCGAAATGAAATTAACAGGATGAAATGGATCAACATGTATAAGACGATCATGCAATTCTTTAAAATCGAGAATTGGTTTTATTTAGTGATGATATAACTAATAACTTAATTGATGCAATGAAAAGGAAAAAATACTTACCATAAACAGTCTCTCCCAAACCGTTGAATTCTGTCGGGAAATAAAACAGAGAATTATAACATCTTCCAATATTGATATCTGGCAAACAACTCTAATCGTCCATTAAGTCTTCGGTTACTTTTGATATCAATATTTGATCTTTGTTTTAGACTTCCTTTCCTTCTAGACTATCGCTGTTAATAACTGACCTATATTTGAAACATTGTTACTTGTAGCTATTGAGAGGAGTGAAATGGCGAAACATAGTAATTGCTTTTAATATTTGAGAAAAAGTGCTATAGCTTATGTAGATCATAATCTATCTATCTATCTATCTATCTATCTATCTATCTATCTATCTATCTATCAATATATCTATCTATCTATCTACCTACCTACCTACCTACCTACCTACCTACCCAGCCACCCATCCATCCATACATCCATCCATCCATCCATCCATATACATATATATATATATATATATATATATATATATATATATATATATATATATATATATATATATATATATATATATATACATATATATATATATATATATATATATATATATATATAACAATTGCAGTTCACTATGCTTGTATCCTTGGCTTTTAAGAAAAACGATTCTTTGGAAATATTAACACAGATAATTCGTGAAACTAGAATCTTCATTAAAACAAACAGTTACCTTCAGCAGCCTTTTGTCTCTTCTGTAACCGTTTTAGGAAATAAATTGCCGTCAAAACAGCTGCAACAGCTACAAGTATCACCAATGATGCGCCAATCAATACTCCCACTGGAAATGGAGCCCTTACTTCAGCTGTTTGGGGTGCTGAAGGTAACAATGACAACAAATATAGATTTAAAAGTTGCAGGTGAGATTTTATTATTGTTTGTGTTTTCTTTAATTAAGATTGATAAGTAATTCATTTGAAGCATTGCATTAAAATAATTCGTAAAAACTGGTATTAAAATCCTTTTGTAGTAAGTGTGTTATCAGCAGGAAATAATGTCATTGAAATGTGTTTAAGATTATATATATATATATATATATATATATATATATATATATATATATATATATATATATATATATATATATATATATATAATTAAATACAGGATCTAATGCATGACACATACTTGCCAAACAACATTTCATCTTAACATTTATTTAATTTTAAATCTATTTATGTGCTGTAGATATGTCAGTTAGTTTTAATACAGCTATAATAATATACACAACTAGCTCCATGATTTGTGTATGGTTTAGTTTTAAGTTAAGACTACACTGGTTGCGGCTAAGCCCTAATTAAACTTGATAGTGATGCTCGGTCGCATACATTATACCTTAGAGTAATCAAAGAATCTACTGCTCTCTTTGAAAGCAAAATGTAATTAGTTTGGGCTCAGATGTACTCACTGAGGTATGTATCTAATATTTCAGGTCTTAATCGTTATGCCAATGTCTAATCTAAATGACATGATCAAGTTCATAGTTGGCACACTATGTACACTGAAGGTTCAAGTGTCTAACTATTAAAAATTGCATTGTGTTCCTTTCTTGTCTCGATATAACGCGGTTTAAGATAGTTTGATATATATATATATATATATATATATATATATATATATATATATATATATATATATATATATATATATATATATATATATATATATATATAAATAATTTCAAAACATTCTTTTTGTGTAATAAAATATACTGAACGATGCAATTTACCAAATCATTGTTTCAGATTATAAGAAACCTAATTCAAAAAGAACAGGAAAACATCCTTACGTTGTACTGTGTACGATGTACATAGGGTTTCCGTGTCACCCTTAAAGCATGTGGCAACAGATGGTCCCGTTACGCAAACTTTATATATCCCGCTCCTGTCACTGTCACCAAGAATTAGCGTGACATTTGTCACCTAAAGATTTGAAGAACAGATTGAACTTTAAAGAATGGAATACGTTCGGACTCAAATCTCAAAAGCCACATATTCACAATTATTCTTTAGAAAGATATATTAGATAAAATGAACAAATCACATTATTTAAAGCAAATAAATATCCACAAAATAATATCCACAAAAGTTTCTCTAGTTGTACTGTACAAAATATTGTGTAGATGGCACTGTGGCACGGTAGTATGTGATAAATATTCTTCGAGACAATATTATGTACAAATTGTGTGTTAATGTCTTAGCTGTGTCGTAATAGCATGCTCAATGAAATATATAGAAAGTGTGGAGAAAACGGCTTTTATTAATTATGCCAAATAAGAGAAAATTGAATTGCATATTGAAAGTGTATCCATGAGTCAGTAATTCACAGGCATGTTTCATCATCAGTGTAATTTGCATTAGTTTGAATTACATAAATATACGTGATACTTATGACATATATAGCAATTAGTAGCATCAGACAATTTTGAAAGCAGTACAGTGTAGTAAAGTAATGCAGGATCCTGAGGCTTGATAGCGATTTAGCCAGAGCACTTTGAGTACGACTAATACAAACGCAAAAATGGTAAATATTTTTTCCATCGGTAAATATAACATTACATATAAGTGTTGCAGCAATAATACAATATTAAGCCGACAGAAAAGTGAAAGTGATTTGAGTATCATTTTGAATTGAATACAAGTGTTTGTTACTAAACTTATTTCAATACCGTGTACCATTTCCTATATATTGAACAAGCTATCATTAAGGTGGTAAATATTTAAGTGACACCAATCAATTTAAATTGCACACATACCTCTTAAATGTTTCATAAGTGACAATCATTTTGATTAACATATTATATTGTACCCGTCCATACTATAGTGTAAATGTACAATAATCACACAACTGGAATTCAATAAAGGCCAGACCTTATTTATCACAGTACTTCTGCTGAGTAGTAGGGGATCAAATGATACAAGGCAAAATATACACATTAGCAAAACCTGGAATCACACATGGCTTCGATTTACAATATTAAACTGCATTAAATAAAACAAATTAACTATGTATTAGTGTTTGAATGCCCGTAATTTCGAAGTATTGAAATAATGCCGATTGTTCTATATTGAAATATAATAATCTGAAAAGATAAATATCCCTGTTGAACTCCAAGAAACATACGTTATGTTTGTCTGATTACCCATTTTAGATTAATTAATAATTTTACAGATATACAAATCTTACAATATGTAAAAATGGGTATTGCGATACATTACCACAACGTTTGAAGATAATTTACCTGTTTGTTTCTAGAGATAATCCAGTTCAGTATCGGCGAGGGTTTTCCGCATCCTTGCTCAGAATACAGAAAGGCATGAAGCTCGTCATTGGTGACGTTAATATCAGGTTTACAACAACCTTTTTCTTTCAATGGAGGAACTATACAGAAAATATAATTATATGATCAGTCGTTTCTAATACACTAATTAATTGCAAATTTAAAATATTACCAAGAGGAAATAAATAAAATGAAAAGCGACCAAAATAAGCAATACTACATTTAACCCACAAAGACATTCTACTCACGTTGCTGTTCCATCTGCTATTGTTCACCTCCAATTACCCTCGCAACTACCTCAGCAATTGTTATTTTAGCGAAATGTTTAGATGACCAAAGACTTAACTATATTACGAGTAAAAATATACCAATAAACATACATAAACAGTTGCAAGTCTAATCTCACAAGAAATAACTATATATATATATATATATATATATATATATATATATATATATATATATATATATATATATATATATATATATATATATATATATATATATATATATATATATATATATATGTGTGTGTGTGTGTGTGTGTGTGTGCTTGTGTGTGTGTGTTATCATGTTTTGGAAATTTAAGATAGCTTTAAATCTTTCAGTAATATTACTATGATGTCTGCAGTGTGGCTGCTTGGTTTTTTTTTTTTGGTGGTGACTATCACCGAGGAATCATGTTGCAGAAATTTACCATTATGTCCCACCCTGTCACATTATACTTACACCATGTCGACCAATCCCAACAACAACATCTTAATGCTGAGGCAAGGCAGCTGTTAGTACCCTTTTTGTAATTCGTTGACATGACTCAACCGGGTTTTGAACACGCGACATGAGGCATCAGTGGCGGACTCTCTAACCACATTGGCCACCGGGGCCGTGCATATATACGCTATTTAACAGTATTGAACTCGTTCTAAAGCTGAAGGAAATAGATCTGTCCTTGAGTTTTAATGCAATAACATTTTCTGGGTCATTGATTCGCATTGTTTACGTACAATAAAAGTGGTCGGTGACGAGAAAGCAGGAATAAAAAACAGCATTTCATGCAAGTAGCTTTGAATTATGCAATACGATTGAAAATGTGTTCTTTAAAACTGAGATAGCATGATTAAAGGTTATATCTGTTATTAACAATAATAATACCACAAATTATACGTCAATTCTATTATATGGTACAAGAAATATCATTGATAAGTTTATATTTTTATCTCACTATGCCCATGACACTGTAATATATGATCGTTATACCCTGTTTATGAGACACATCTACTAACCTCAACGTTGTATTAAACCATACAAATAACATAATCGTCTAATAGGCAATTCAATGATCTTTACGTATGTATGGGAACAAATTTGTTATAAACTTTGAAGATTTTTTAAAAGTTTGATTTCCATAGTACTAAATGAAAATATATTAAGACTTCTGAAATATTTTACTATTAGAAATTCAAGCTAAACGTCCTGATCCAATAAGTAATGAGTTTGTAATTCAGTTAAAACTATTTAAGGCTGTATTGGGTATTCGATATATTTACACACTTAATATAATTCATATAAATTAAATTTCCTAAAGCAAGCCAAAAACCGGAAAACTGTATTTCAAGATAATTCCTTTTGAAAACCTATAAACATTACTTGTCATCATTCTAGGTTTCAATATATTACTGGACTGATTTCATATCAAGCTGATACAGTCTCAAAAAATATTTAAATTTAATTGGTTTTGGCAAATATTTGTTATTAAAATAATAGATTTATCTCAGTGAATAAGCAATAAAGAACAGAAATTATCAAATATTATCTCTACTAGAAATTAACGTTAATAAAACTAATAAGATAGTATAAGAATTCTACCAGGTATCAAAGAAAGATCCAGATAATGTTACTTGTTTTGCTCATAATTTATACTGCTTAGAATGGAACATGATATACGTCAATAGAACATAAGTTGCATTTGAAAACCTTTCAGTCTCTGTAGATGAAAAGCAAAATGATCTTCACAAATATGACTTGACTCTTTTTGTTTATCATGCGTTTAAGCTTGTATACTTTTAGCGTTGACGTGCTATTATAAAGTAAACAACGTTGAATAATTGAAAGTCGTGGTCATTAGAATGGTTCATTAAAACGACAGACAGCATTTATCATACATATATAAGCAATTTTAAACCATGTGTTTTCTTTATACCATTCTCTTTTCTCCAGCATTTTGAAATGTTTAGTGGGCGCAAACTATGAAAGGAAATGTATTATGGGATAGCAATTATGCAAATATTTTGCGATCTTGTATACATATGCCCAATTGCAAGCCATTTGAACCCCTTTATGTTTAGTGTATGTATATCGTTCTTTGAATTTCCTTTGTCATTAGTGCACATGGCATCGTCTACAACTCTGACTGGAATAGGGTGACATTTCAAGCAAGATGTGCGCCTCACTAAGGCCATATTCAAACAGCAGCCAGGTAGATGCTAATTTGAAATTATATCCACGAGTACCTAATTTATTAGGGTGAAACTTGTCTATAGCGCAATATTAGTCGGTACCAAATATACTAGTCCACTTTTAAGATGAGAATAGACGCTATGTGTTTAAGACTGGATACCACATAGATGGGATCATTGTTTAGTAAAACTGTGCTTTCGAAATTCATCGAACATCAGTAATTGATTGATGTGAACGGCATTTCGATTATAACGATTCATATCCATTCTATTTCCACCAAACACAATCAAATTAATTTCTTTGTTCTCCGACTCCATGATATTGTGCGTTTCTATTGTTGTGCATAGCCCATATTATTGGAATCACCCATTACCAAGTCGGTAATACGAAATTCATTGTTTTATTTTAGGTTTACGAGCTATTGCGTTTACGAAGGATATCTTCCTTAGCAGAAAATTAAATCATGTGAGAATTTTGGGTTTAGTTTGTGTTTGTTTCTTTGCTGGTTTTTTTTTGGTGCTCATATCTTGAAGTGTTTGATGTATATATAACAAACCTCTTGAAGCTATACATTGGTAAGGAATCGATATCTTGCCAAGCAAATAAAAATATTTCTGGGAGTATCTTTTTTATTGACTTTAGTCTCAACTTCTTATTTGTGTTTCCTGAGAATAGCAACTTGTAATATGAATTAAAATATCACGGTCAATTTCGTAGTGTGCTGTTTGATGCGGCTTCCAATAAAAACTGTTGATATGCATACGATTATCTCTATACTATCTAATGATTGCATAATGAAAAGATATGAAATGATTTTATAACGATAAACATTTATTTTTAAGTCTTCATCGAACGTGTCCAAATATGAAGCTTTGCGTCATTATTGACTAAAGAAAATATAATGAGCGGCCTGATTAGTGTTTTAATCAGGTAAATATCGTGATGACTGCTATAATAAGACACTTACCATAAATATTGAGATTCAGAGCTAACCTTGGATCGGGCTCTGAACTGAGTGGAAAGCTGGGTATTAATGTGTAGATTCCTTCGTCACTGGTTGTTACACGTCTTAGAATGAGAGAATCATTTCCTTTTCCGGTCACAGTAACTCTATCTCTGTATGCAGATTCTATTGTTAACCCATCAGTATCTTTCCAGTAGGCTATTCTTTTCGCTGTCTTATTTTCACCAGTGAACCAAGTTTTGGCCTTGACATATTCCCCAGGGTTGAGATCGTATTCCCATACCAGTTGAGCATCGTCATGTTCACAAGAGGTAATATTCCTCGAGACGTTCTTCCATGAGAAGGCTGAAAAGTAGTAAGATTTGCATCATTATTAACACTGTGCACTTCTTGCTGTTCATAAGGCATCGTATATTCGATAAGGAAAACGTTCAGTTTGGTAAACTTAGCGGATTCTGTAAATCTTAAACCAATTTGCCCATAATCAACACCCCAAAATATAAAACTGAAAAAGGGCAACAAAAATTAGATACATATGTGCTTTTACACTTTGTTACATATCTTAAAACCTGATACTAATTTTTATTGCTGCATTTCTTAAAGGTAGAAACTAATATTTATTTTTGCATGCTGCCAGTGAGCACTCGTGAATATAACAACGTTATGAAATGTATGGCTATTTTGAATTTTCTCTTGTGACTATACAGATTTATATTGGAAGGTACAATATATATATATATATATATATATATATATATATATATATATATATATATATATATATATATATATATATATATATATATATATATATAGGAAGATACATTCATCAATTGCCAAATACATTTTCTACGGGCTTTTTCGCAATGTCCCTTTTATTTTCAAAGTCCTTTCGTACGCATTTTGCAATACGCAACAAGGGATCAAATGGAAACATTTTAAACTATATAAGGTAAATATTATTGATCCATTAATAAATATAACAGAACTTGAAGTATAAGAAGAACAAACTGTCGGTTGGAATTAATGAATGTGATGTGATTATGATTGTTAACTTAGCTTTAACAATTTTTCAGTCATATCGCTACGATGTCTGCACTGTGGCAGTTTATAGTCATATCTAGCACTGGGGCATCATGCCCAGAGATATAGCATGATGTCCAACCATGTTACATTATCCTGAAACCTGGTCAACCAGTCCTAACACTAGCTTCTTAATGCTGAACGCCAAGCGAGGAAGCTGTTTGTGCCATTTTTGTAAGTCTTTGGTATGACTCGACCGCGGATCAAACCCACGACCTCCCGCATCCGAGGCGGACGCTCTAACCACTAGGCCACCGGAGCGGTTAATGAATGAATTAATGAGTGAATGAATTAATGAATCAATGAATGAATCAATGAAGTAATGAATCAACGAATCAATGAATGAATGAATCAATCAATGGATGAATCAATGAATGAATGAATCGAAAAATCCAATGAATCAATCGATGAACCAATCAATCATATTCTTGAATAAACTTTAACAACTGCATATACAGTGCTGGATACATTAATTATGTTCGGTACAAAATAGCTATAGAAACCAAAGAAACTAATGTAATCTTCAACGAAATAATAAATATCATTAAAGCTTTCACGTTTAATATAGCTGATTTAAAGTCTTATTTTGATTTTCATTTTATATTATTTCCTTTTTTCCATCAAATGTAGTTTATATCACTCTCACTCGAACTGATTCAATCAGATAATTTTCATTATTGTTATTGACGCAGATAATGCTTATTGACTACTGCTGCTGCTACGGATGATGATGATGATGATGATGATGATGATGATGATGATGATGATGATGATGATGATGATGGTAATGACTATCACCATTACTCTCATTGCAATGCTAGAACTTATATATTTATTTAGTAATAGTAGTAGTAGCAGTAATGGTGATGGAGTGGTGGTGTTTCTGTAGGAACTGTTTCATTTGAAGCAGATAGTAATGCTATCTTTGTTTCATAGTAATTATAGTGATTGTGTAGGTAATGGTGGTAGCAGTATCATTGATTACATTTCATTTTCAAATAAACAGTAGATTTTAAATAAAAGATTAAAATCATTTATAAAGCACTGTATGACTAAAATCAACACATGTCTTGTTTTGTTTCGTGGTGGAACTTCTTTCTGAAAAAACTATACGTGGTTTCCGCTAGATGTTTTAGACCCTTCCCCAACATCTTTTGTAAACCTAATTACAGAAATATCATTATATGTTTCATTCCTCGTGTGAGCAAGGTAAATACACTTTAGATATCGCTAGAAAGATGCTAAAATCACTTGGTAGAATTATTGTTGTCACTATGTCTTATCTCATTATCTCACTTTGTCTGATCTCTTTCATTTATCAGTAATTTAAACTTTTTGAAAATGCGACATGCTGTTATCATTAACCTCGTACTAGATACAGGACATGACCACCAAAGAATAATGTTTGTATTAAAAGATAACATGATTTTAGGCAAACCTTGAAGGACGGTCACAACTGACACAACATCCAAAAAACACTAAGATAATGAAACCGTTCCTACTTGTCGTCAATAGTTTTAATTCATGCTTGATTACTGATTAAAAATTTTCACCGACTTTAGAAACAAAAAGAAAACAAATTTCATTTTAAAGCCTCAAATTCAGTTTAAAGTTGATATTTCACTTATGATGGAAAAACGTGCTCATATCAAAATATGCATTCGTTCTATGTTGTGCCAATGGCTCGTAACTCATTATATACTTAGTATCATCATAACAAACATCGTTTGCTATTAGCATTACCAATATAGAGACCGAACCACATAGTTATTCTTAATATGATTTAATATTAATATACTAAATAGTATTATAAACATTTTGTATTTAACTTTACTTTGTCAGAAGCATACAATAAGTGTCCGTATTTATGGGCACATTAGTCTAGCATTACAGGAGTGTAATAGTAAATAAGCCATATGCATTCACGTGTTATACAACTTCGACTTTAGTTTATTAGATTTGTTTGTGGTTGAACTGAGAACCATGTTTGTCTAAAGTGAACGCTGTGAACGAGATTACTCGATCGCAAATGAAACTTTAAAATAAGCAAATAAATGAATGAAATATACGCAATGTTCACATCAAAAGTAATAGATACAGCATTTCAAAAATACCCTTTCTGATTATTTAAACAGTTATTTAGGAGAACTAATCGTAGCTTTTCGTAAAGACAATGGTTTGGATTATGACAAGTGCTGTCTGGGGTATATATAAATAACAGGGAAATTCATGGGGAGGCTACGTGCAATGATCTATCATTTTAAAGATTAATGTCCTATAATCGATTAACGTCCTATAAGCGAATACGATGAAAAATTCTTATTTTGACTAGCTGAATGGACTTTCACACACCAGCTGCTTTGCAATTTTGACGTTAAATTTATTGATTCAATATTTCGAATTTGGACTAGCTATCCAATGTATAAAAAAGTAGAGATCATTACATAGTTATTGAATGTATACTAAAGTATAATCATTACATAGCTATCGAATGTATACTAAAGTAGAGATCATTACATAGCTATCTAATGTATACTAATGTATAATCATTACATAGTTATTGAATGTATACTAAAGTATAATCATTACATAGCTATCGAATGTATACTAAAGTAGAAATCATTACATACCTATCGAATGTATACTAAAGTATAATCATTACATAGCTACCGAATGTATACTAAAGTATAATCATTACATAGCTATCGAATGTATACTAAAGTAGAGATCATTACATAGCTATCGAATGTATACTAAAGTATAATCATTGCATAGTTATTGAATGTATACTAAAGTATAATCATTACATAGCTACCGAATGTATACTAAAGTATAATCATTACATAGCTATTGAATGTATTCTAAAGTAGAGATCATTACATAGCTATTGAATGTATACTAAAGTATAATCATTACATAGCTATTGAATGTATACTAAAGTATAATCATTACATAGCTATTGAATGTATACTAAAGTATAATCATTACATAGCTATTGAATGTATACTAAAGTAGAGATCGTTACATAGCTACCGAATGTATACTAAAGTATAATCATTACATAGCTACCGAATGTATACTAAAGTATAATAATTACATAGCTATCGAATGTATACTAAAGTAGAGATCATTACATAGCTACCGAATGTATACTAAAGTAGAGATCATTTCATAGCTATCGAATGTGTACTAAAGTATAATCATTACATAGCTATTGAATGTATACTAAAGTAGAGATCATTACATAGCTATCGAATGTATACTAAAGTAGAGATCATTTCATAGCTATCGAATGTATACTAAAGTATAATCATTACATAGCTATTGAATGTATACTAAAGTATAATCATTACATAGCTACCGAATGTATACTAAAGTAGAGATCATTACATACCTATCGAATGTATACTAAAGTATAATCATTACATAGCTACCGAATGTATACTAAAGTATAATCATTACATAGCGACCGAATGTATACTAAAGTATAATCATTACATAGCTATCGAATGTATACTAAAGTAGAGATCATTACATAGCTATCGAATGTATACTAAAGTATAATCATTACATAGCTACCGAATGTATACTAAAGTAGAGATCATTACATACCTATCGAATGTATACTAAAGAAGAGATCATTACATAGCTACCGAATGTATACTAAAGTATAATCATTACATAGCTACCGAATGTATACTAAAGTAGAGATCATTACATACCTATCGAATGTATACTAAAGTAGAGATCATTACATAGCTACCGAATGTATACTAAAGTATAATCATTACATAGCTACCGAATGTATACTAAAGTAGAGATCATTACATACCTATCGAATGTATACTAAAGTAGAGATCATTACATAGCTACCGAATGTATACTAAAGTAGAGATCATTACACACCTATCGAATGTATACTAAAGTAGAGATCATTACATACCTATCGAATGTATACTAAAGAAGAGATCATTACATAGCTACCGAATGTATACTAAAGTAGAGATCATTACATAGCTATCGAATGTATACTAAAGTAGAGATCATTACATACCTATCGAATGTATACTAAAGAAGAGATCATTACATACCTATCGAATGTATACTAAAGAAGAGATCATTACATAGCTACCGAATGTATACTAAAGTATAATCATTACATAGCTACCGAATGTATACTAAAGTAGAGATCATTACATACCTATCGAATGTATACTAAAGTAGAGATCATTACATAGCTACCGAATGTATACTAAAGTATAATCATTACATAGCTACCGAATGTATACTAAAGTAGAGATCATTACATACCTATCGAATGTATACTAAAGTAGAGATCATTACATAGCTACCGAATGTATACTAAAGTAGAGATCATTACACACCTATCGAATGTATACTAAAGTAGAGATCATTACATACCTATCGAATGTATACTAAAGAAGAGATCATTACATAGCTACCGAATGTATACTAAAGTAGAGATCATTACATAGCTATCGAATGTATACTAAAGTAGAGATCATTACATACCTATCGAATGTATACTAAAGAAGAGATCATTACATACCTATCGAATGTATACTAAAGAAGAGATCATTACATAGCTACCGAATGTATACTAAAGTATAATCATTACATAGCTACCGAATGTATACTAAAGTAGAGATCATTACATACCTATCGAATGTATACTAAAGTAGAGATCATTACATAGCTACCGAATGTATACTAAAGTATAATCATTACATAGCTACCGAATGTATACTAGAGATCATTACATAGCTGCTTTCCCTACAAAGAGCATGTGAGCAACTGTTAGCATTAGACCTCTCTCAAATTATATGCATGCCTGAGGTTCCATTGCCAGAATGAGTCTAACTAAGAAAGATGTAACAGAAGCCGGTGACGTTTCGGATGTTAGTAGTAACACTAGCATAAAATCAGCACAGCATTGTTGTGTACCTCGTAACCACGATATGATCCAACACTTCACTTTCATTCAATTACTAAAACTCCAACATTGAAAAAGCAATGGATAATTAAGATAAGAAATGATGACGGCCCACTATTCCTATAAAGTATTCTAAACTATTTCCATTTTTATTCAAGTTTAAATGAAGTTTTGCACTTTGATATTTGTTCTAGAAATATCAAGTAATGTTTAATATTTAATTTTATTTAAAATCCGGTTGTCATTTACTATTTTTCAGAATATGAAAGTTCTTCATTCCAAAGACTTGCTCTCTTCTACCGTATACATTTTTATAAAATTCAGTTGAAACTCAGTCATAAAATTTTAGTAATAGTCTGAAATATTTCTTCTTAATATTGTGTATTATTCCTAGTGCGCAACATACATATTTTGTTTACTTTCATTGACTAGATTACAAAGTCAACAATCTTGTGTTCAAAACATTTTACAAAGGATGATTACAAGTCATGGACACCAGTACGTAATCAGGTTATGCCCAGAAGCGGTGCCATCAATATTTGTCTGGAGCAGTAAAAAAAAATTCCAGGAGACTCTAAAATGAAACGTACTTGCTTTTGAAGAACCATTTACTGTTTCATAAAGGTAATTAAGATTATATCTTGTAAAATGAGAGGGAAATATGAACAATATATTTTTTAATGCTGTTAAACCATACATTTATTAAATCAACAGTAATTGATTCAATAATATACAAAAACTGATTGCAACGCTTTAATGAAATAGTTCTTTGAAAACCACATTGTAGCTAGGCAATTTAAAAGAGGCATTATTACATCACAAATAATTGTAGATACAACATATTCCCGATAAACTGGTAAAATATGTTAGTGTTTGGCTAACTAATAAACTTGTTTGACTGCTTCATTGCATTGAACAAAATGGATAAGGATGCAACTGTGACATATATGTTTGTTGACACAGAAGCAAAATCAAATTAAAGACAACCTTTATATCAGCAACGGATAACAGAGTTGAAGGAGAAACTTCATCACAAATCCGAAGAATGCGAAAGACTAAAAAACCAGTTGCCTAAAATATCTTTTCAAATGACAACAATCTTGTATTTTTTTTTACAGGTTTCATCCTACGACACCTTGACTGCTTTCTTCACTTGTATTCAGCCTTCAGCTCAAACCATGCAGAGTGCCTGCTACGAAAGTAGTGAAACTGGTAGTTTGGCAGGTAGAAATGTAGTATGCTTCTTATAGATGAGTTGTTCATGTCTTTTTTGTCGTTTACAAGCTGGTTTCTTGAGCAGGATCTAAGTGTTAGATTAAATTTGTCTTTGGCAACCGTAAGCCGTAAAATAATCACTTGGGCTACCTTTCTATATTTTGTTCCTGGTGCCATTCCTATTTGGTTACCAAAAGATATTGTTCACAAATTAATGACATTAAGTTTCGGAGCTTTGTATCCATCCACCCGAGTCATAATTGATTGTACCGAGATAAGAACTCAACAACCTTCATCCCTTGTACTTAACTCCCAGTCATTTTCGTATTACAACAATACCAACATATTTAAATGTCTTTTCGGTATTAAAACTCATGGATCAATAACTTTCATATCTTTACGTTATACTGGTTGCTTGTTTGACGTGGAAATTGCAAAATTATCTGGTTTACTCGAGCGGAAGAATGATGTCATGGCAGATAGAGTTTTAATTTGCAGAGAAATGTTTTACTCTTTGTAAGTGTTTGGTCTGACTTTTAAAGCAATAAAAGGCAGTTCAGTATCGGCAACATTGTAAAAACAAAGAAACTTGCGACACTTAGGAGTCACATTGAACGTATGAACAGATGGATAAAAGAAAATCATTTATTTGATTCTCCTATTCCTCTATCACCAACTGGTTCAATAAATCAACTTTGGTCTGTTGTCTGTTTGTTTGCAAATTTCAGAGGTCCGATCGTGCAACCAGTGTCAAATTTTGTATCTTGAAGAATCTTTTCACAGATAGTAATTGAAATAAAGTCATCTACTTTGTCTTTAACTTGCTGCCACACAGCTTGGTTGAAATGTATGGCTTTTATATGCTGATCATTTTGACACCAAATTAAAAGATCACACCACTATAATCCAGTAGCTGCAAGCTGTGTCAAAATTTGATAATAGTACTCATGATTTGTATTCAGTTTCAGTACTCCATTGTGTTCTTTAGCCAGATATTTGACCTATAGAACACTCCCTATTTGTGGACACTTAATTTCGTATAATTCAAATGGTAGAATATTTTAGGATTGTATATGTTTCTCTCTGGACTTGTAGCAAACCAAGGACACCATAAATTTACAATCACTGTGCAAGGATATTGGTTAATTTGGTTTTCTTTGTGTATTGCATCAGGCTCCGTTTCCAACCCTTGGCGCTTAGCTGCAGTTGCAATATGTTTTACGTATTTTAACATTCTCATCAGAATTGTGGGTGTCCTTGCGGAGTTTGTAAATCTCTCTTACGTTGAATGTAGTAATTATATTTCTTCTAATCCTATGCCACAATAAGCTCTGGCTTTGAAACCTTGTTTGCTCTTCAAACTTTTATTTCACCCATGGTCATTTTTAAACGTTCTAATTTTATACTTTGTGGATTTGCTGATGCTCTCTGAAGATGATTTATCATGTAATTAGAGCTGGTCAGATCTGTAACTGATGTATCGTATTACATATTTATAATATAGTGACTCTAGCTTTTGTTGGTAGCTAAGGCCAGAACCACGAGGTACTAAACCAAATGTTGTTTGAGCCAATGTGGCTGAAGGATATTACAATGCATGTAAGATTAACGTGGAACTGTCAGCCTTTTGTGTTCCCAGTCCACATTATCCCCACCACGAGTAGGGTTGTAGAGTGTAGATTTATCCCATTCGGTGACATATCACCGCTGACCAAGTCCTTTGTATTAGCATATCCTCCAATTTCCATATTTTGCACTGCTTATCCTATATGATTTTCCTATATCGTCTGAAAGTACCCTTTGTCCCAGCTTTGTTTTTATTTGGCAAGATGATAAAGTAGACCAACAATATGTCCACAAAAGTCTGCTAGTCCTATTAGGCAAGTAAAGAATGCAGATGTTGATGTGGCCTCCGATATTACGTTACATATAACCTGCAATGATTAAAATGGAATTTTATGAAATGTCCAAATTTAGGTTTATTCTTCTGTCCAATGTAAGCTTGTAAAGTATATTCTTCAAACAATATGCATAATCAAAGAGCTTTCATTATTAAAAATAAAAATAAATTAACCTAATTTGATGTGGTGTTTCATTTTTCCTCTGAAATCTATAACACCTGAACTTCACCCTAGGATCATTATTTCATTATCAACAGGTCTTTACTGAAGTAATAATAATAATAATAATAATAATAATAATAATAATAATAATAATAATAATAATAATAATAATAATAATAATAATGCTTTCTCTACATTCATTTAATTTAGCCTCTAATTCTTTGACTTAAAGTATTTTACAGTTTATTATGGTAAGTTGGATATAAGAAAAATGAAAGCAGATCAAGATGTTGAAGTCATCAATGCCATACATATTCTAGCTTTGAATGTGTTCGGATATAAGAAACTTATAAAGTTACTTGGATCATATTAAACTGACAATTATCTTTGGGGAATATGATATCCTAGGGAGATATAAAATCTTGTACAGATTGGTCAGGATATAAAATGATGTAGGAAATCTCTCATCACATCACATTTTATTTAAGCGAGGAGTGCTAATAGCTTAAACAGAGGGAAAGAGAACGAGTGTGAAGCAAATGTGTCTGTGAAACAATTATTTCCAACATAGTGTTGATGATAAGGCAAACAACACTTACCTCTTAGATCTTGGATGCATCCTTCACTGAAATATTTGACTCCCTTGTTCATGGATTTTGCACCTGATGACATCATATTTAACTTGACATAAGTTTCATCAAATAAAAAAGGTAAGTGGCGGCACTAAACCTAAATCCTTGCCACTGTAGGAAGCAGCCATTATATCACTAAAGACGCCGTAGCAGGTAAGGCAGCTATGCTTATTTAGCCTCGTTTTGAATCAGGCATTAATATTCACGAAATAATATTAAAAGGGGTTTATAAAATGGCAAAATAGATATTTATAATTTTTTATCCTACATTTTATCAAAATTTTTTTATAGGAAAATTCTGCTAATCCGATTAGATTACGTTATGTCATGGTTCCTGAAACGTCACTACACATCTCAAAATTGTGAAGTAATTTTGATTACATATCCAGCTGCACATAAAATGAAATGAACGTGATATTTCATGGCGTGTTTTGGACACTTTTAATTGAAAGAGCTCATACTGATACCACATTTTGGTTCCACACAATCAATTTTACAACATAAGCCCAAATACAGCCGATTGAAGGTGGGTTCTTCCCTGTTCAAATCAAATGTGCTTCATGCGATATTTGAATCAGCAAATAAATCGAGTCCATAACAAGCGGAAAAGGAGAATTGAGTATAATCTCAAAAATATATCTTATCCAGACTAACTGGAAAAATTGTTGCAAAGTGCATTTGTTCCTAATATGACTGTAACTTGCAATTTTAAGTACACCAAAACGACAATTCTTTCTGAAACTACCGTTAAGCAAACGACGATCACGTGTCACTGGACAGTGCTATGTGCACATTAATATAGCTGTCGTTTGTTAATGAATTTACAGTTGTGTATTTATTTTGATGCAGAACTTCAATTGCTTTGTTTCTTGTGGAGTGTTTTTTATAGATACGCAAAATGAGTATATAACAAAATGTTTATTGCATTTGTATGGGAAAATAGGAACCCTTGTATTCGTAGTAATACTGCACTCCCAATGTTGTACAGTATATATCCGAAAAACTCGATCATATTTGTTCATATCACTGCAATACTCTAGACATATATACAATTTATGAATTAGATTGAGCCTTGTGCTATCCGCCAATGCCTTCTTAACCTTCACTTAATAAGATAATTCGCTCATAGAATCTACATGCTATTTGCATAGGAGGAAGATAACTACATGACATAAAAATGTAAATATTTTGTTGTCAATTACAGTACATGGATTGACGTTTATGAATAAAATTAAACCCATGTATTAGCCATTGTGAACATCTCCTACATTTTAGTAGTCTAATTTAAAATTCTCTTGCTCCTTACCTTTAGGTGGTTAATAACTCTTTGAGTTTAAAGCGAATTCATATGTATTAATTAAAACAGGAGATCAGACATGGGATTAAAACAATCAGGGCACATTTTTACAGGTACTGATAAATCTCTCATACGTTTAAATTGTATTATATATATATATATATATATATATATATATATATATATATATATATATATATATATATATATATATATATATATATATATATATATATATATAAAGAATACAAATCATATGGCGAATAACAACCCTTTCAAGCGTACTGGATCCACCAATGGATCACGTGTGTCAGGGATTAATTAAAATAGATGCAATAAACTGACGACGAACAGTACGAAACTAGTAACTAACTAGCCTAAGCGCTTTCGACTCTTAATGAGTCTTTTTCAAAGGCAAATACAAAACATATATACGACAAACAAATAAATACAAAAACGTTGTGTTTGTAAACCTCTACAAGGCTGTCTTCACATGTGCTAAAACTATAAATACAACCAGCTTGTATAGACTAGTTGCGAAAATGAAAACGTTGTATATACACAACGTTTTTGTATTTATTTGTTTGTCGTATATATGTTTTGTATTTGCCTTTGAAAAAGTCTCATTATGAGTCGAAAGCGCTTAGGCTAGTTAGTTACTAGTTTCGTGCTGTTCGACGTCAGTTTATTGCATATATATATATATATATATATATATATATATATATATATATATATATATATATATATATATATATATATATATATATATATATGACAACAAACGATGTATAGAGTCGTGTACAAGTTTCTTATAATTGATACATTGCCAGCCTATAGATACTTTGAAAGTAATAATATATGTGAATTTATCTGCTTTCACTCTGTGAATATCGATACATTGCTATTTTATTATTGGAATATACACTATATGAAAGCGAATTGACAGGAACAAAGATGAACAAAGCTAAAACACGTATCGTGAATAAATTAATCCGATGAGTAATTTTTTGTTTCAATATCCAAGATCCTTAATGCTACTTTAGCTTAGTATAAATGAGAGTAACAAACACATAAAGCTTATTGCTCTTGAACAAAAGATAAAGATAGAAGCTTAAGTAAATATTAAATATAGAAGCTTAAGTAAATATTAAAGATAGAAGCTTAAGTAAATATTAAAGATAGATAGAAGGTTAAGTAAATATTAAATATAGAAGGTTAAGTAAATATTAAATATAGAAGCTTAAGTAAATATTAAATATAGAAGATTAAGTAAATATTAAATATAGAAGCTTAAGTAAATATTAAAGATAGAAGCTTAAGTAAATATTAAAGATAGAAGGTTAAGTAAATATTAAATATAGAAGGTTAAGTAAATATTAAATATAGAAGCTTAAGTAAATATTAAATATAGAAGCTTAAGTAAATATCTTTTGAATTAAGTAGCTCTGATACTGATATAAATGTTTTCTGGGAAAATAAGTGCTTGTGCGAAAGACAGCGGGAAAACCAATTTTAATTAGTGCGATCAAATATTGTATTGGAAGTGGAGATGATGAAGGTACGATGATACTAAATACTGAGTACGCCCATCTCCTATAAAAATAGGTCGTGTTACTTATCATTATCAATACCTTGTCTTAAACGATCCCCCGCGGAAGCTAGTAAGTACTGAAAAATATGGTACCAACGTAAAAGCTATATGAAAAAACCCCCATCGCTGGTATGCGGATATACAATGTAATTAATGACTCAAAAATTTATTTTTCATGGTTATTTTACCGTTTGTATTCACACAAACTGATTTAGAATATGTGGCAACGAGAACAAAAAAAATAATACTCTCTGACACCATTACAGAGAAGGCGTTTCACAACAATCACGAAAAAATTCAAAGCAGTTTGCGAAATGCATTAGGTTCATAGGGATATATTAGCGATATATATATATATATATATATATATATATATATATATATATATATATATATATATATATATATATATATTGTAAGTTTACCACTCAGTTTATCCACTCAGTTTTCAAAAAAATTGGAATACACTATAAATCTCAGCGAATGTCTCTGTCCAATAATATAAATTGTTATCAACATTCTGTATTTCCAGAGAAAACCATCTTGAATTAATTTGAAGAAAAATCTCGTCTCAGAAGATTTACTGGACTCGACAATAATGCAAGATCTCAAACAATGGATGAATACTTTTTTCAGTAACAAGATTATATAGGCGTCTGTCTGAGCTGAGGTAACAATTAAAAATATTAGAAATGAGATTTCCTAATGCATATTAACTTTCTGGAAGGTTCACAAAATCTTAATTATAATTATCAGTCTATTATCTAAATAATGATAAAAATACATGCAGGAAACAATACTAGACCCAGCAACGCATAAGGAATTTCCCACCTTCAAGATGAAGATAAACATGTTTGCAGTAACACGAAATCAATAATTCAAAGCAGATACAAAATTAATTCAATTTGGAGAAGGTCAGGTCTAGCATACGATGTCACATTATTAATAGCAGATAACGATATTAAGAGATAGATACAAACCTAACTAAAAAGATTGTAACTTAAATATACATACCACACCCCTCATAACGATAATAGCTTCATGCAATAAAGATTTCTTTTATCGATTAGTCAAGTGTACATGTCAATTTAGGTTGCATAATACGAAATCTTATGAATAACACAAAGTAGGAATCAATATTATATTTCATTGCATGTGAAAAAGTATCTGCTTTTAGAATGTCATTTCCTCGATTTTGGAATAGTTTCTCTGGTGCTTATTTAACTTTTTAGAAACGGTACACTAGGATCATCTACACCGTTTTTGTTTTGTTTAGCCAGTGCTGTATCAACCAAAACATTTCTTGTTTCAACAGATATTTCAAAGAATAGTTGTACTCTTAATTATGACCGTCAGCTTATCAAAAGCTACCTGACATTTTTCTCACCAATTAAACCTGACTTTCGTGCTCAATAAACTTTTCAGGTGTTCTGTAATTATGAAAAAAGTGGAATAAAATTTCTGATAGTGTCAATCCATACCCCAATATAACATCCACTACTTTATACCAACATGCGCAGGGAATACAGAGACAGCCTTCGGCGTAGCATACATATGTCTAACGTTTGCGTGTCCAACAATATGTCCTAGGAATGTAACTCAAGTATGACAAACGCACATTTTATAAATTAAATAAGTAATTTGTACGGGATACCGTACGGAGTAGCACTCCTTTTAATTATGGCAAGTACTAAATTAAACGAGCTTTTGGATTGAATCACCACCAGTCGTCGGCAACAACATTGAAGCAGAAAAAATGTAAAGTTCTAAAAGCAAGTCACTTTATATACCTTAATACTAAGAATGAAAAGACGCACCAATTACCAGAATTCATGGTTGATTTCTTTCTTAATTTAGCAATGCCTATTCTTGCTCTTGTAATTTTCTTTTCAAATGAGCAAATACACACGAATCGGCGCACTTAATCAAGACTGAGAACTAAAGGAGACGCACAATTGATATAATCAAAGCAAGGCCAGGACAAGGCTTGCTACGATATCTACGTGTAACTGTAAATGAAGATACCAATGCAACGGAAAGAAGAAATCTCATTTGAAACCATGAGACAAAAAGCCTCCATAAATAAATCACTTGTTGAATTGGACAACATTTGTTGGTATTTATCTCTTTTGTGTTACTTAGTTTCAGACAATAGATTCGTAACACTATAAGAACACTAATGGCAAACAATGTACACTAGCAAAACAAACATTTGCAAAAGAGGTTGCGATTAATCATCATAGTCAGGAAAATAAAATAATAGAAAAAAGGAATGACCAGTTATGAGGGTGTATCAATTATGATTTAGAAATGTAAAGTGCATAGTACTAACACGAAAGAGGTAACACCTCTTATGTAAACCGTAGTTCATGATAATTGGGTGATATGTTATTCAAGTAACATTCCGTCTTTGTTAGTGGAGAAAGTTTCGTTTTTATCAACTCACAGAACTCGTGAGAACTCCAACTTAAATATTTTCAGTAACAAAGCCTCTCCAAGGTTATATTTAGAATTTGAACAGCTTTGGACAAATATATAATGAGGTGTATTGGATGAATTTATTTTCAACTGGAATGGAACTAAATTGCAATATGTATGAAAGTTAACTGCATAAAATAAACATTTTGAAAATGTTGAGGTTTATGCACAAATGTCTGGTTAATGAGAAGTAGTCAGGCTAAATTATATTTCTAAGCAATGTGATAAGTCGCATGATTTATCAGATTTCGTTATGCAAATCTCATATAGATGGAATGTTCTAGTACGTTTGCACAGAAATCGTAACCATTGAAAGTAAACCTTTGGAAGAAAACAACAAAGAAAGAAGAAAAAAATATATAACGTGTGAATCTATTTTCCTTTTTGGAGAAATAGTCAATGGCATCATTTTTGTTATAATTATTTTAATAAATACATAAACCTTTACTTTTGCTATTAACAAATATAGAAAATGAAGTAAATATAAGAAGAAAAATTAAATTTAAACTCACTTGTTATTATTACAGTTTTTTAATTATTTAATTTTGAACTTGACTTTTTATATCTGGTAAGAGTAGGTATTACTTGATCAACAAAAAAGTCATTTGATTACTTCTTTATCTAGCCTGTCCAATCAAAGTGCAAATAGTGACATCTTGTTTTATTTCAGCAAGTCTTTGTTCGTAGTGTCTTAATGTATACATATATTTACCTTGTTAATTTAAATTTTGGGCAACGACTTGCCCTAACGATTGTAATTGTATTTTGTTCCTAAAGGCAATGCCGGATTACCATTAAGCACTGTGACAAATTGGCGGCGTGCAAAACACACCAACCTCTTTCACTACGGTTCGTTGCTAGGGAATGACCTCCGCGGTGTGATTTACCCAGTGTGGATAGATAGAAAGAAGACTGCAGATCACTGAACAAGTATATTGAAGAAATAACAAAGCTAGCACCTTTTCAATGAACAAATATAAAATTTAATCAGTTTATCAAGAGAATTTAAAATGAAAAGAAATCAATGACTTAGTTACAAAAGAAGGAAAATGGTACTCACATGTACTGAAATAAAAAGACAATACTAATTTCTTTAAATGTAAATTACTTTCCACATTAATATACTATCTTCATTGCCAATGAGATGTGACCTTTGAGTGCAACGATGAGAGACTTCATCACCTATTTTATGTGGACATCAAGACTTCCGTTCGTCCCTGCTCTGCCGATCTTTGTCTAGCCGTTTCGTCTTGGACACTTGTCCGTCGAACTCTGACTTAACAATCGTCTCTGGACTTAGATTTCTGCGTAGAACTTGTTCTGGTCCTGTGATTGTTCAGAGATTTCTCATGTGAATCCAGGAAAGCTGTTTCCTTCAATAAATAAAATGTCTAGCAATAGACAATAGGTCACATTCCCAAGTGTATTTATATTTTCTACATTAATTCGGCTCAGAAAACAAAATGCATAAATTCTGCCGCAGTAACTCATTGCTCCCTAACTGTTATGTTTACATAAACGGTCAATACTTGTCCTGACCTTAATTCGGGTCACGCTAGGGATGGTCAGTTAAATTCAACTCAGCCGTATGAACCCGTATGTAACCCCCATGACTTCTTACTCTGTTAAGTTACATATGGCTTAGACCTCCAGATCTAACTATTCTAAAATAGTTTGCTCGACCAATTAAATATTACAAACTAGCATATAGATATATACTTAAGTGATCAATTAAATATTACAAACTAGTATGTGGATATGCATGTACTGTTAGGTCATACTCATTCTAGACAGAGTTAATCCATAAAACTATGAAACATTACCCATCATTCCTTAAGCTTAATTCATTTAAATTCCTAATCACTCCTATGTATTAAAAATTCAATTACATGCAATTTTTTCAACTAATCTAATGAAATTTTAATTACATTCAATCTTGCCAATTCTCCAAATGAATTGATAATTGGAAAATCAAAGAATAAAATGTCATGACTAGCATTTCACTAAAATCCTGCAAAATGAAATCATGCATACATACATAATATCAAGAATACATTTGAAATAGATCAACAAATGAAATAACATTAAAATCGGGAAACTAAGATTGCGTACCTTTTGCCGTTTCTTTATTCCTTTCCACGAATCTCACGTATAGTCCGTCTCCTAACTGAGACAACTAACTGGCCCCTTACTCTTTAATGAAAACGTACTTTTTACGAATTCAAAATGTAGAGTTTGCCTACTCGATGAGACCAAACTCTCGCTTTACTGTCAAATCATGAGATAACGTCTTACACGATCCCGGAATCGTTTAACTTTCCTCGCGAAAGATTAAAGACTGCTGAATTTTCCTAAAGTAAAACCTTTAATTTCTTACAGAGTAACGCCCATAAATCCATATTAACCAATCGGAATAGACTGTTTCCTAAACCTGTTCCGTAGAATTTTTGGATTGACATGACAACCGAACGACCAATCCTGCCGTAATTTATCATTACTTTGAACAATCATCTATAGCCATCTCCTGCCTTTAACCGGTCGATTTTGGGGAAGGGTCTTATGTCATTCTCTTGTATCGTAGCATCTGACTCGGTCATGTTACGTCGGCTAGAACGAATTCCCTTTTGACGTTCAGAGATGAAATGAAAATAATCATCTATCTCTAGCCCTTTCTACTTTAATTAAGTTGACTTTGATACAATTCCTTTAACCAAAGCTTCTAAGAGTTTTCAAAATTCGACACATCACAAGCACACTAAGTGCACTAGCCAAACAACGCGCCAAAAAAATATAAAATTAAACTTTGTTTTTCATTTTTTGTTTAAGCATTTAATATTGCTTTTATTAGTTTCACATTATTTGGTAGGAAGAGGAGATGGCACTATTTGTTCATGTACAGCTGTGTTCTCTCTCTCTCTCTCTCTCTCTCTCTCTCTCTCTCTCTCTCTCTCTCTCTCTCTCTCTCTCTCTCTCTCTCTCTCTCTCTCTCTCTCTACATACATACATACATACATACATACATACATACATACATACATACATACATACATACATACATACATACATACATACATACATACATACATACATACATACATACATACATACATACATAATCACAGCCTTGCTATTTCAGTATACCGAGTGTGAATAATGGTTTATATTCAATTTGACACATATATGTATGCCTGAATATACCTGCTCACATTTGAGGAACATGAAATAGTAAAGATGTGATTCTGAGAAAAGCAATATTATAAGTGTACTAAATACATACCTAAGGCAAGTTTGATTTGAAGAGCAATAATATTACAGAGGAAGACTCCAGACAACGGTATCCGAGGCATCATGTCCTCCATTTGGAAACTTTTGACTGAAAGAAATGTAAATAATAATTAGAATGGTACATGTATGAGCTTGTGCTGAAAAGAGCTTGTAGGACATTGCACAACGTGTTTGCAAATTTTGTCAAATTACACAAACCTATCACGAGCCACTCGTGAATTTGATACAAGGCCAAAAGCAACAAGTAAACATTGATGCCCTAGATCACACTTTGGTGCCGATAAGAAAGACAAGACCAGTTTCGGTTTCAGCGACGATAATTGTTTTCCTTTCTTATTACCGCTAATTTACTGAATATCATTGACAGGACATACTAAATGAGAAAAAAAAAACGCCGAATGCAATTCATATTGTTTTGTAGCTAGTTATGGATATATACGATTGCGTTACTGGTTCAATATATAATAGAAATGGATGAAATGTGATAGGATTTAATGTGGTTCCCAAATATGACGGTATCGACCTGTGGGGGTAGACAATAAGATTACCGTGAGTGGGAGAGGGTGGTGGGTGGAGGAGACGCTAAAGGTGAATAACGCTTCTTAGGGAGGTAACGTAGGCGCTGAGGATTACCAAGTGGGATAATGCCCAAATAATTGGGAAACTACTAGTCTAGGATATAATTCAGTATGGAGCAAGTCATAAAGCTCGTTCTTTTGCCATAATGTAGCTTCAGTGGAGGTAGTCGATCTCGCCTTAATTGTATAGAATGAAAAAATAAACTTTCGTATAATATTTGCATGACAAGCGATTCTTTCAAATTATTGCTTTCTTATTTTTGTCTTCTTATTTTTCGATCAATGATTATTTGATTTTATTGAGACCATAGAATCGCAAAATGTGAGCTTGAATTTGCAAGCTAATTATTTTAGAAGTAGACAACACCTGTAATATTTCGTAAAAGATATGGTCAATGAAAAAAAACTCTGGTTTCGTTCACACTATTTTTTTTTTCGTCCCCTTTCTCCAAAAATGGATTGGAGATTCATATTCAAAGATATAAGTTATCCAAAAACTGGTTCTTTGAACCCTCACAATGCAATAACGGGTATGCATATTTCAAAATCGTTTCTAATTTAACAACGAGAATGAGATGATAGTCAAAACAGATATGAATACTTTAGTGCAGTCTTTACACACTTAGGGGTAGGGGTAACCAAATCAGTCTACGGCGCCCGCTTTTACAGCTCACTTAAACATATCACGTCTGTAAGGGTGAGTTTCAATCTCGGTTGGACCTATGGGGGTATGTGGAAAAGTTTCCAATAAGTGCCCGTTTGTCGGTATTTCTCCGGTTTATCCTCTACCAGATATTCTGTTCGCCATGTTCAGCTTATCCTGTCTTGAAAAAAATGGCGTGAAAATGCCTACAAACTGAAACAGAAACTCTTCACTTCTTTGGTTATTGACATATTTAACTATCACTCTGGTACTTGCCTATATCCTATTTACAGAAATGATAATTAGTAAATAGCCGACTAAAAAGTAAATTACCTGAACAATGATGTCAGTTCAATGTTGCCCGATTAATCGTGAAGTCCTTCGATTGAGTAGTTTACTCTTTGATATAAACTTTGCTCTTATTCGTCTCGAGAATGACGTAGATCATATATCAAGAACATGTTGAAGCAAGACTAGTGAGCTTACAAACCTCCCGTAAGATCCACATTAGATGCTCCGCTTACATTAATCACCGGTGCATTATATAAAAAGCTCACTTATAATGGGAAACAAAACTAGGCACTTTATGTGTTATGCACAAAAGAACCTCTATGATTAATATATGTGCACTCAGTCCCCTTAGTTGGAATGTGCCACGCATTGCGTTTTAGGAACGAGTCCATTATTTCAGTATAGAAGTCACCGTGATACGTAGGTAGAGGTTCAAAGTCCATTCTTTCAGTAGAACAGACATTGTGATATGGGGGTGGAGGTAAAAGCCATAGCAGTTTCTCCTCGTGTTACATATTTTCGCAATGTTCATGTGATCAAGTAGTGTTTTTAATAGAGAAAGAAAACTGTTCGGTAAATTACGTTTCTCCGAATTTTTTTTTTATAACATTACTATCAATATCTTCCAGATTTACATCAAATATGAGCATTGTTATACGTTTCCCTGATTTTAAACTGATAACACATGATCTTACCTTGGTTTTTTCAGAGTCTGTCTATCTGTCTCTCCACATACATACACAGACACACACATATATGCATGTATGTATGTATGTATGTATGTATGTATGTATGTATGTATGTATATATATATATATATATATATATATATATATATATATATATATATATATATATATATATATATATGTGTGTGTGTGTGTGTGTGTGTGTGTGTTTAAGATGGCTGCAGCAACAGTAATATTGAATATTATTAGATCGGTACCATTTTCATGGAACTTTTACAATATATTGCGAGGAGAGAGAGAGAGAGAGAGAGAGAGAGAGAGAGAGAGAGAGAGAGAGAGAGAGAGAGAGAGAGAGAGAGAGAGAGAGAGAGGGGGGGGGGCATTAATCACCTCTCAATCACTATTTGCCTGCTGCCACAGGTGATCCAAATTTCTGATCCAATTTTCTAGCACGGTATATATTCTGTCTTAATCAGTAAAACGCTGATGAATTCAGTGCCGGAGACAAATGAGGCACTGTGCTAGTTAGGTTATGAGGCCCCTTACTTGAGCCCTGAAGGAGGTAGGCCTGGTAGAACTAAACAGATAGTCAGGCAATAATTCTCAGGAAATTCAGGAGAATTTAAAATAGCCACAGACTTTCGAAAAATTCATCGTAATTTTTATCCTAAGAAGATGGGCGTCCCTGGCCAACAGGGGCCCCGTGCTTAAGCACTTATAATCATATTGTTAAATCCGGCACTGGATAAATTTAATAAGGAACATGGGGCCCCGAGTTGCCGATTGGTCTAAAGCACTGTCCGTTACGGATCACTGCCATCTCACCTCTGTCTACCTGGGTTCGAGTCTAAGATTCGGCGAATGTGGATAGGTGAGAAAG
The DNA here is from genome assembly GCA_016746295.1 of Potamilus streckersoni. Taxonomy (NCBI): domain Eukaryota; kingdom Metazoa; phylum Mollusca; class Bivalvia; order Unionida; family Unionidae; genus Potamilus; species Potamilus streckersoni. The sequence continues at coordinate 50,807 of JAEAOA010000794.1, forward strand.
CTTGTCAGTAGTTTCTTGTGGATCGGTAGTTCTTTCCGGTGATTTCCCGGTTTCTTCCTCAGCCATTAATACTGGCCGCCATTTATAGCCTATCGTGTAGTGAAAAATGGCGTTAAGCCCCACAACAACAACAATAATGACAAAAGCTAATCCATATCAATGCATATCAACGATGAACGATGTCATCGTGCATCTATTGTCTATCCATTTTGGATTCAGGACACATAAGAGAAACAAGATATATATATATATATATATATATATATATATATATATATATATATATATATATATATATATATATATATATATATATATATATATATATATATATATATATATATATATATATATATATATATATATATATTCTAACACGTGCATTTGAAATATGCATACACTATAAACAACCAGCACGAGAAGCTAAAGTTTTCTTTCTTTTATAATAATTGTTATATTGTGCCATTATATATTGACTGAATAAACAAGTAAAGCGAATTGTTATATATGACTTAAATAAATGCCAGACCTGACAGATACTTATAACAAGGGATAAAAGAACTCTTTAAAAGAAATATGCCAAAAATGTATATAAACATAAAAAGACAAAACCTACTAATCCAAAGCAAAAGTCATTCAAACGTTTCAAAATAGGCCAGGACATCGATCAAGAAGTACCGTGCCCGATGACGACAGTACGAAAGTGCTTCTAAATAGAGGTCATACCTGGGAATAGATCCAATGAAGACCTGGCATTTCACCTTCATAAAGTTAATTTGAGAAACATCCAAACCCGATGTAGTATTAGTATTTGAGATATCAAAACAAAGAGGGTTTTAGGTTAGAAATCCCTTACCCCCTCTAAAATAAATATATTCTAACATTTTGTTTTATCACCTCAGACACCCACTCTTCAAAAATCACTCTTCTCCAAATTTTTATCTAAACAAATGATGAAATTTAAAAACTAAAAGGGGATATTAGTCCAGAACACCCACCTTTTTAAAATAAATATATTCTGACATTTTTATCACCTCAGTGAATCCCTCTTCCTCAGCATAGATATTTGAGGTATCAAAATCAAAGATCGTTTTAGGTCAGACCCCCCCTCTCTAAAATAAAAACATTATAACATTTTTCATCACCTCAGAGACCTTCTCTCCTTAAAAAATACCCTCATCCGAATTGTTATCTCAAAGAATTAGTGAAATTTTAAAACCCAAAGAGGATTCTGTCTCAGAAGCACACACACTCGCAAATGTTGGAGAGGTTGAAAGAGGCTCCGGAACCTTAGATTTACTTCTTAAAATATTGTGTAAAATGGAATATCAAACAACGTCAGTACTACATGCTGGATTTGATTTAACAAAAATACTTTTTAAAAAAAGATTTAATTCAATCAAATCAGCTTCAAGCTATTCTGAAACCATAAATAAAATAATAAGCAATTGTAACAAAAGATCTGGTTGCCATATATCACCAAATATGGAATAAGTATGAATATTCGCGAATGAAAATGACAAAAAAAAATAGGTTGGTCAGATAATCAAATTATATTTATTGAAATTATAGTTGATACTCTTTTGATAACGATATTTCTAAAGTAACAAATATTTGCTTAAAACAATAAAAGTAATGGTCCTTAGAGAGGACTATGTTTGAAGCATATTTGTAGCAGCATATTTACATCAATTATATACAAAGATTTTTGTAGATGGCACAACATAAAGTTTGTTTTTTTAGACAGCAAAACACAGTCTTATTATAAACGTAAATCACAGCTACATTTAGACCTAATTATAAACTTAATTAAGGACAACAGAGTTACATACAGACGACACATACAAACAGATGCCCTTATGTACATCCAACAAATTTTATGTTACTACTATTATTACCGTTATATAACGCGCACCCAGCGGACAACAAGATCTGCAATCGAATAATGTCCCAGTAGATCTGGGTGTATCTTGTTCTTTATACTCGTTAATGCGAGCTAACAGTTTAGAACATAATTTTCGTCGCATAATGCATAGGTAGATTTTGATTTAAAAATGTTCACATCTGGTTGCGCTTTATGCGCGAATAAAACACTAAGTTTTAATGGTTAATATAAGGCTATTTAATATTATTTATACAAGAGGAATGCATACATACATACATACATACATACATACATACATACATACATACATACATACATACATACATACATACATACATACATACATGCATGCATGCATGCATGCATGCATGCATGCATGCATGCATGCATGCATGCATGCATGCATGCATGCACGCACGCACCTTTCTATAGTTTTAAACTAAGCAGCAAAAAGAGCAAAAAGCAGCACATTTTGTAAAATTAAAAAAAAAATATTTATTTCTGATTTACGAAGTGCAAAAGTAAAGCAACTTACGATATAGTAAATGAAAACAAAAACCCGAAATATATTCTAACATTTCCAAAACTATCGAGTATTCTAAATGAGTTCCAGTGTCTCCTTTAGCTGGTAATATAAATGGCAAAAATCTACTTACATTTTTGCATCTTTAATTTCCTGAAAATGTACTTTCTTAGTTTTGCAATGTGAATTACATGACCTGTATATCATTGGTTCTGAAGCTTGATTTCATCGTTCAAAATTGTATCATAATTTCAACTATATTCCAACTACAGTAACTTTCTTCTTAGTGCACTCAAAGTGAAATTAACATAATAGTCCATAGCCTCTTTTTGATATTTACAATTGAAAGAATTTACAATTTTAACCATTATGATTCCAAATATTCAATCACATTACAGGAACTCACATGCAGTTCCGTTAATACATGTTCCTCTCTGCTCAAAGCCCATGTACTTCACGTCGAAATGACACAGATAAATCCAATCAATAATCAGCCGAATTGAGAAGAATCAACAGAATCAAAATTTGTTGCAATGTGCATTCATTCACAAAATGACTTTACATTTCCATTTCAAGCAGACCAAAAAAGACAATTTTTTCTAAAGTGATCTCGAGTGCAAGACTAAGTTAAAATTTCGCAGGGCGTAGTTATGTGCACATTAACAAGTTAATTAAAGAACGACAGTCGTTGTGTTAAAATCCATAACGAACGGTTTTATTACCATGGTATCCATGCGAAAATTATTATATACCTGTCCTGGTGGTTGAAATGAAACTTGCTGCTATTATGCAAATTTTTTTTTTTATTTCTCTGAGCTCTTTGTGTGGACACATTTGTTTTTGTATTGTCCGATGTACATTTGGGAAATTCAGTAATGACGTTGAATGGAAGTATACTAAATGGTTTTATGGATCTGCAGAAACTGGAGCAATAAATGGTTTACACCGTTAAGGAATTACATCATACAAGTTTTTGTATTGAATGAAAAAATGTCTTTTACAACATCGTTAGATCTCATCCTATGTTTCAGGCATTCTTTTGATGAGAAAATACTCTCACCGAAAGAAAACTGTTATTGATCTAAGCACTTGTACATTTTGTGGCTGTGTTGATTAACACATTGCAAGTTTTGAAATAATTAATATACATAAAATACATTTAGGAAGATGTCAATTAAAATATGACACAAAAATCTGGCAAAAATTGGATTTATTGCAAAAGATACATGCTCTTAATATTTGGAGACAATTTGAAATTTTTATTTTTCTCGGTTAGAATTGAGACACGCACAAATATTATAAACAAAGAACTAGATCATTCTAAAGTTCTTTTTGGAGGGAAGGGTAAGAAAGGAAAATCAATTTAATTAGGTACAAAATGTAGAATTTATTTAATTTTTATTTATTTCCACTGTTTTTCATAAACACACCTATTTTTAAATTTAATTTATTAAATTGATGATGTTAAGGAAGAAATAAGAGCCTTCTAAATATCAAGTATTTATCGGACTTTTTATATATATATATATATATATATATATATATATATATATATATATATATATATATATATATATATATATACATACATATATATATATATATATATATATATATATATATATACATACATATATATATATATATATATATATATATATATATATATATATATATATATATATATATATATATGTTGCTTATAGTTTTGAAATTACAAATTTACTCGATAACAAATTGGAAATTATTGATCTTCTAAATGCCATATTTTCGTGCGGTGATCTAATACATATCCTTCTGTAGGATTTATGGATAACACTGTCTTATCCGTCTGACTTTTAATATAAGCTATAAAAAGAGAACATTTGAAATAATAGACATTAATGAAACGACCGGAACTAAGGTTAAATTTACTTTGAGCCGAATTAATTACGAAACATTTCCAAATACAATTGCAAGCAGAGGACTTTGGGCATTACGTAGAAAGGATCAGGTAAATAGATCCCTGTTGGTCAAACAGTAACAACAAATATAAAATCATTAATCTAGATCTTGGTATATAAATAATAGTTTTAATAAAATATGTGTTATCAGAAAAAACGAAATTCAAATAAATCATCAACGATATAGTAACGTATGCTTTGTATTTAACACACGTCTTTCAATCATCTTAATTAAATTATGCACAAAACCATGTAAAATCAGTGGCTTACATCCTATTTTAGCCGCGACCCTAAACATCGTTCCTGAGTCTATGACCATGTGTCCACAATTTGATACGTTTTCCAGCCTTTAAATGCAAATCCAGGCTGTCCTCCATAACTCTCCAGAATGTTATCACGACCCTGATTTCGGTGTCTACCTGCAGTTTGTGAACCACTGGTAAAATGATACGGTAGGTTGTGTATTGTATATTGCACCATCAATTTTCAATCACGATTTATTGAATAATATTGTCATATACGTGGGAAGTTGACTGAGCTGATAAGATTTAATTTTCTAGGCCTAAATGTCTAGCCGCATCTTCAAAATATACAGAGCTACTATGTAATAGATGTGGAAAACCTTAATATATGCTTGTAACGATTAGGGTTTGAATCTTTCCTTGGAGGAGATGCTACAGTTTAAAAGGGGGTGTAAGTCTGGTTGTACCTACTATTATTCATATTGCCTGAATATTTATTAATCCCTGTGTTATTTCTCTTTCATTGTTCAACTGTGTGTCATATGTGGCAAATATAATTAAAAAAAATTGGTAAAAGAAACTATTTGTTCATTTTGTCCAAAGATAACCTATTACGAAACGTCAGTGGATAAAATACTGCCCACAAGACTGTGCTGAGTAATTGTTTGTTTCTTTGTATTGTGCAGCACTTTGGTCCTGATTCATTTTTGTGAAATTATCACCGATTTAGACCCAGATTAAATGCGACCAACACACGTCAAAGCCAATCATGGCTGATTTCAATATCACAGTTTAATATTTCACCAGCTAAAATGTGATTATACAGTGTCCAGAACAAACATTGCACACAAAATCGTTTGACCTATGATTATATATTGTCATGAATGAAGATATAATATTTAAATCACGAGAGAGAAGACTTAAATATTACTTCATTAAAGCTTGCCACATCTGTGGATTGTTAATTTATAACAACATTTCTAACTTGACGATCTGGAACCTTCAAACTATAAAAACATGAAGACATTTATATTGCGTTAACGCCTTCTCTTACATGAAAGCAACTGAGTCTCTAGTTCTGATCACGTTCCTTAATGATATGTCAACTTCAGTTCCTATATAAAATCCGAAAATACAATCAAAATAATGTAATGAACTTGTATTTGCCTTATTTGAGTTTATTGCATTTATCTTAATCAATCCCTGACATGTGTGATCCCTTGCAGGATCCAGTAAACTTGAAAGGAATGTTATTCGCCCAATGATTTATATGCCGTTGGTGGAGGCATTTATTAAAAGCAAATATACCTCAAGTCTTCACACCGATTAAATTTTGTCTAGTAAACAATTGTTACAGATTTATCGACCGATGGTGATGTGTGCATCATTGAGATCATATAGAGGTTAGCAAAACATTTGATACCGTTTCCATGTGTATATATATATATATATATATATATATATATATATATATATATATATATATATATATATATATATATATATATATATATATATATATATATATATATATATATATATAAAGAATACACATATAATAGTTTTAACCCATATGGACACAGCCAATTAGAGGTTGACAAACACAATGTTTTTGTGTTTATTTGTTTGTCTTATATATGTTTTGTATTTGCCTTTAAAAAAAACTCATTAAGAGTCGAAAGCGCTCAGGCTAATTAGTTACTAGTTTCGCACTTTTCGTCGTCAGTTTATTGTATATATATATATATATATATATATATATATATATATATATATATATATATATATATATATATATATATATATATATATATATATATATAGATCTTCATCTCTTGATAGTCAACAATATATATGTATAAATACAATTTTAAAGACAAAATAAAGGAATTACAATCGTCAGTTTCTTGACATTAGTTTGTGTCTATAAGGAATTAATATGCATTCTACAACCTCACTTATGTTTAAATTTCAATCGCACAATTCAGTTGCTGCATTACTCTTCTCTCTTGCGCGCTTCTATGCGGCCAGCTGTCGTCTGCTCACATCACAGACTGTTATACCTTTGCTGACCATCAGTCTCCAGGGGCCTCAGTCCTCAGCCTGCACTTCCCAGCTCTATGGTGCAATGCCGCATGCCTTTATGCCTCTTTTGGACACATTCTTGACGCGGAAGTGAAGGGCGACCAGCTGTCCATAAAGGATGTCCTTTCTTCAATTCTCCATGCATTGGACGTGTCTCAGCCATTGAAGACGGAGTTTCCTCAGCAGGGAGTACATGTTGTAGATACTTGCACGCTGAAGTATTTCGCTGTGTGGGACGTGGTCTTGCGAACTGATTTTGAGGATGCGTTTCAGGCACCATATATGGAAAGAGTTGAGTCGATGCTCTTACCTCATGTAGATGCTCCAGGTCTCACTTCCATATAGGATGGTGCTGACAACTCAGGCCGGGTAGTCGTGGTTTGCACTGCCATCGCACTGTTTTCCAACAGACTCTTTGTTAGTCGGGTCATGATGGTGTATAGAATCAAATATCCGTGATATAATCTGCATTACATAAATGTACAAAAAAGTAAAAATAGATGTCACTTTGGCTTGTAGACTTTTAGGGAATTATACACCGTTTTCAGTATCCGCAACAAGACTATACAAGCTGGTTTTATTTATAGTTTTAACCCATGTAGAGACATTACATATTTTCAAACCTATACGCAAATTAGGCCGACTTGTCATTAGTCACGCAACTAGAATATTTTGGTGACTATTGCCTCTTTTCAAATGGTAAGCATTGCAGTATTTTATTTTCGTCGAACGGTCAAATTTGGTATGCATTTTGTTTCAATATTGGTGACGGAAATCTTCCAAGCGCAGAAATGCCCGACAGCAGTGTATGTCTGTCTGTCAGTGTGTATGCTTCACTGCTGGGATTTTGAGCAGTTTTGACGTCTGAGCATGTTAGAACAAAAATATTACAGAAAAGTAAAAGTAGCGTGAATGCGAATTTTTAAAATTGTTTAATCTTAGTGCCGATGATTGACGAAAGTTAAACTAATATAACATGGAGAAAAAAAGTATACAGTTTTGGTTCAATTTGGTAAGGATTCCCTATTTAAAGGTATAAAGCGCTCCAGGTCAGATGACTTTCAAATAAATCAGGAAGTGACTAAAAACTTTGAGGATAAGAAAAAGGATTACTTAGAAGTAAATATTTACGTCAAAGTCGTGAATGTCTATTAATTAATAGTATTTATTGACAGTATTTATTGACACATTCGTTTTGCCACGAGGTTCCATACGATTTTGTAAATAAAGCTAGACGTAGCTTGACAGTGTCTATTTGAGTCGGGCAACTAAGACTAACATTGTCTTAGACACAGTTAAATGCAATCGGAACATATCAGTACCTTCCACCAACGTTCGGAAAATCACGTATAACATGTTCCAGTTGTTACCACTGCGTACGGATATCCTTTCTTTCCCAAGAGTCGTAGCGAGGTTCGAACCCCGGCCAAGTCATATTGAAAACTTATAAAAAATGGTACTCTCAGCTACCTCGCTAGGCGCTCAGCATTAAGAGGTTAATACAAGGACTGGTCTGCCTGATGTCATGATAAAGTGACTGGGTGAGACATAATGCTATATATCTTCGGTATGATGGCCCAGTGCTAGATATCACTATAAACTGCCACACTGAAGACATCATGGTGATATGACTGAAAGTTTGTTGAAACTACGTCAAAAATCGAAATCATACACACATAGAGACGTCGTGCGTGCGTCACTTACGAACATGCCATTCATTACGGCGATTTACACTCTGAAATAACTCTTTCTAAGCCAAAGCATTCCAATATTTTCTGTTTTAAGTATTTAGCGATTGAAGAACTTTTACGGAATTTAATGGAATAGTTCCATATATATAACATGATACTTTCTACTTGGTATAACTTTAGCGAGTGAGGTTTATTTTACCATTGTTTGGCCATGCCCCGCCCCGCCCTGCACCACGTTATATGCTTTAGCAGCAGAGAGGGTAAACAGACAACTTTGCCTGAGACGTTTTTTTTTGTAAAAAAAATAAAGGTTCCTGCAGAGGCTGAGAAAATAAAACGTCAAAAACGCTAAACCAAAGTCTCTTTCCACACGATTATGTATTTAATCGTATAATAAAATCTTTGGTTAGTTTACTTTTGTTGACGTATTTTTATGATTTTGTCAGGCGATTTTGTTTACAAGTAAAGTGACTCAATTGTTGTCCTTCACCCTCTCTGCTGCTATGAATTAAACAGCCATTATAATTATTTTTAATAATGAGTATTTGGAGAACCACACTCAGCTACATTAGCTCGAGAACAACTAGAGGCAATTAAAAAATATCTACCTGTTCGTGATTCTGTTAAGCAACAACTACAATCGCGTCAGGAACCTCAAGTTGAATTTGAGGAGGATACAAAACAATTATTTAAACCTATCACTGAGACCACTAAAGATATTCAACCTGTGTAAGAGAAAACAGCTGAAGCAACTGAAAAAAGCAAAAAGAACTAAAAAAACAAAAAAGATTCTTGAAAAACTTCCAGACAAAAATAGCTGCTACTATACCAATTCCGAAAACACCCTAGGATATAGACCACGCAGAAGGTGATACTCAACAAATACTAAGACAAACGCGAGGTAGGGTTAATATATCTGATAAATTTACCAAAGACGCTATTAATGATATCAGACAGATACATATGTAGAACAATTAGCTAAGTTTGCTGCGAGTGGTTTTAATAATCGAAAACAATATTTAAAACCTGAATATGCTGATGTTGTAAGTCACGATAATTGGTATAAATGGATATTTCGCATACACTATAACGTTGATCAAGCTCGAAGCGACGATTCAAGATATATTGAATATAGTCATGCAATAGATAATTATATTTTGTTTATACAGTTACCCCCAAAACAACAACAAAAATTAAGACAACAATCGCTAAAACAACGAGAACAACAACGACGAGAAACAATAAAACAATTTCAATCACAAAGTGATTATTCAGGATCACGAAAATCACGAATACCAATTGTATCTACACCAAGTAAAACAACACCACCGAAACCAAGTGAAGAGGAAGAAGTATTTCAAGGCTCTCCTGGTGCAACTGAAAGTAGTATAGAAAGTGGTCTTATTACTTGTCCCAATAATGTCCTTGCTGATGTTGAACGACTAGAAATTCTGATTGGAAGAAAACGAGCTGGTAATAATCCATCAGAAATCATTAATGAAGCAGCAGATATTTGTAAACGATTATTTAGTGGCGGTATTATGGATATTCATGTGTATCAGTCTCTCACTAATGAAATTGTCGATGTTTATTATAGTGAATAAGTCACAGTGATAAGATACAATTAGTGATAAAGTCAATTAATAATAAAATGATTGTGCATGGTGCTAAACGTGGACCTACCATGGTTAGGGTAATAAACTCTCGATTACCAGTATATAAAGCAACTTACGAAGACGGGTTAGGTGATATTGATCAGGGTCTATTTAGAAGAATAGCCCCAAAAGCAAAACCTATTGCAAAGCAGCTGGGTATGAAAGCTATCGATGTTGTTCGTGAAAAAGGTATAGACGCTGCAGGTAACCTTACTATCAAAGCATTCTCAGCGATCAAAGATAGACTAACGCGATTAGTACGCAAACCACAACCCGTCCGACCTCAACCAGTGAAATTGCCCAGCACTGAAGTAATGCCCGCAAGTGTAAGTAAAATAATAAATCAAGCCGCTAATCAAAAACTAGCGGAGTTAGTTGATGTCCCAGTGTCGGAAAAAGAAAAAAATATAACCGCTAGTATGATAGCAGGAAGTGGTCTCACTTCTCGAAGTGATCTTCGTGTTAGACGAAGATGATAATAATAAAAGAAGTTCAAGCGTATAAGTGACCCTGCTTTTTGACATGGACGCACCAGTTCTCAAAGATGAGTCTGTGCGCGATTATCAGTATTATTCTTATGACGCACGAATTCCAGATCAGCATGGATGAATCGAACTACAGGTTCAGGATACAAGTAGATATTTCTTATCCGCTGAAGCATTTATTGAGATTGAAGGTGAAGTTTTAAATAACGCTAATCATGCAGCACCAGCAGCATATGCAGACGATGTTAGTGTTGGTTTTGTTAATAATGGTATTATGGCGTCGTTTGATAGCGCTACGTATATGATTGACGGAGAAAATACAGAACCAATTCAAGAAGACGTTGACGTTGCTACAACAATACTTGGTCTTGCAAGATACAGCGACGATTACTCAAGATCAGCTGGTCTATCAATGATGTTTGTAAAAGACACCTCAAATTCTCCAGAATATCAACAATATGAAAAAGGACGACCAAGAAATTTTGACAGAAACGCCGATACGGATGTAGAGAGAATGATTATTTATGTAGATCCAGATTTCAAATTAAGATTTAGATCACGTAGAGCGATGTTAAAAGGAAGTAGGAGAGCATTTTCATGTGCAATTCCACTGTCACATATCTTTGGATTCTGCAGACATGTACGAAAGGTTATATTCGGAGCTAAACATACAGTCACTCAAAGGTGTTGGTGGACGAATGGGAGTCATTGATGCGCCAATAGAGAACATGTAATTAGATCGCTCATAATATTAATAATGTCATATCATACGTTAGTGTGAGTCTGACTCTTGGTCAGGTCAAAAGACTGTAATGAGCATCAAACAATAACTGTGGAATAAAAATATCGTTGAAAAAAAGAACAGATGAGCGGATCAAATAAATTATCGTTGACCGATCGACAATTCAAAAACTTTAATGAAGCAAAAAAATCAAATAAAGGTGTCAAACTTAGTCTTTCTGCAGGCGCCATAGAAAATACATTTAAAACGGGTGGTATATTTCCCCTTCTCGCAGCTATGCCAGCATTAATAGCCGCTGCAGCCCCTGCTGCTTCAAATGCTGCTGCGTTAGGCGCTGTTGGAACTTCTACTGGAATGGCATTAAATAAAGCAACTGGACAAGGAATCAAATAAAGGAAAAGGTCTCAGATTACTAGGAACCGCGCCTTCATGGTTCGGAAAAGGTCTAAGGCTAGAAACAGTTCGATGATAGTTCCACTATCAAATTTTGATTTAATCGATGCTGCTAAAATACTAAATATAAAAAACTTTAGAGGAGTTTTTATGCGCGATCAATTACCAAAACAACCTAACAATAATGAAACTGGTATTATTAATCTCAATACAAACTCTGGACCTGGCACGCATTGGGTAGCGTATGCAATTGATCCACGTGGAATTATCTATTTTGATTCATATGGATTAGCGCCACCAAAAGAATTTCTTCATTATGTCAGTAATAATACTGCTCCAATCTGGTATTCAACGCTACCAACACAAACATTAACTGTATCACCAATATGTGGTCGTGAAGTACTTAATGTGCTTAATGCTGTATCTATGGCATCCCCAGGAAAACTACAGCATAAAGTCGTGCATGAATATACCACACTGTCACATTTGAACAGACATCAGTAAATATAATGGTAGATATTTATGAAAGATCTGCTCGTGGCAAAGCTCAGCAACAAGCTGATTTATCTAAATATGCAACCCTTGATCAACTCAGAAATGAGATTGATGATTTATTAAATATTACAAGTGTGGATCAAAATTAAGTAGTTGTTTCTCAAGACAAACAAGGACGATTAAAGACAAGCAATATACAACTACCAGACGTACTTATACGAATTCCTACTGCAGTTGCTGATAATATCGTTACTTTTACTGAGCAGGGTAAAATACAGGATTCCAGTAAGTCAGTTAACGATTATGTCAGGACGACTGGCGGTGCATTTAGTGGAAACGTTATTTTGAACAACAATAAAATTACAGGTCTTGGATATCCAACTACAGATAGTAAAGCTGTTACCAAAAAATATTTTGACGATAAGGAAATTCCAATAACGACTTCGTTAACGACAATCAATGATGGAGTTGCTGCATTTAGAACTGATTTTTCTAATCACATACAAACGTTTCTAAATTTTCGTAGAAATATAAACAACACTAATAACGAATTTTTTGGAAGTCTACCAAATGTTGATATAAAACTTACTGATATTAACACAAAACTCAACAATATTATTAGCGGAATTCCGGATATTATTCCAAAGACTAGCCTAATGAAAATTCCTCACAAGCAGATCATTAACATCGTATACGTCGTCGGATCAGGCGCAGCTACATGGACACAACGAAATAAAACCATCAAACACACTGCGAAGGTCGCTGGTATATATTGGTTGTCTGTGTTTAGTGTTGTAGAATTTAACATACTTACATCTTCATTAGCTAATAAATTGTCTAGAACCGTATCTGTAATGTTGGATAAAGATTCTGAAGAAACGTTCACGTTGGAATCGTTGGATAGTAGTTTGTCCTCCGCTAATTATTGGTGGTGTCTGGAATTTGTAACTAAAGCTCCCATTTTAATTACATAATTAAATGACAACGTCGTAAGTATACTTAATCCAATGACAGAGTCACTCACTGACGTTCAAGATCACAGATATAATCAGGTGTGTAAGTGTCAGACTGAACTAAAAAATATCATCGACGAATACACGTTGAAAGTAAAATAATATCGCAGACACATATCGATGTAGTAGTTTACCCGGTTTCTGCTGTTGTTGCTGGAACCGGATTATTATTATCACCGTTAACTATCACTCCTCCTGTGGTTTTAACAATTGTCGTTTCTACAAAAACATGAGCAGGTATTCTCAGTATTATTGCTAAGGAAATATATACATGCACGAACGATAAATTACGCGAGCACATGATGAAATTACACACAGCAAAAACCGCCTATACTAATCTATGCTCGCTTCTTTCATTGTACCTCAGTGACGGTAAAATATCTGATGAGGAGTTCGTTACGATAATGGAAACCTACGATGAAGCATTTGTAACAGAAAACAATGCATTCTCTAGTGACAATAGTGGCAAAATTGAGAATTATATAATAAAGATAACAATAATGGCTGAGTCGTTGACATCGTGAAGGGAATTATTGCAACAGATCGCCATAATACAACTCTTTCAAAAACTATTATGATATCAGTAAGTTCGACCAGTCCTGAATTTAGCGTTAACTTTCCAACTGAAATTCCAGCAAAAGAAATTGCGTTGGCTCAACTGCGAGTTTATAATAGCTGGCCAAATATCAGATCAAAACCATTTGGTGTATTACCAGCAAATAATTCATTGGTATTTGCTAATAAGAATAAACCGGATGGAACACCTGATTGACAAGTTGTTGGAATTTCAACGGGTAGTTATCAGATAGAGGAGATTAATGACGAGTTCCAACGCAGAATAAAATCTATAACCAGAAAAGAATCAAAAATAGCTATCACTGTTTACGAACCAACACTATCAGTGGTAATTGAAGTAAATTCACCTGACTACCTCGTAGATATTTATCAGAGTTCAATCAGATCAGTGTTAGGATGGCCTGATGTTGCACCTACTTATCAAGGACTACAAGAACCAACTAAAAATGCGTTTAAAACGAGTGAAAAAAAATTCATTAAAGATCCAGAATATCGAAAAAAAATCCATGGAATTTTATAGGATTAAATCTTGATCCAAACGATAATCATTACTTTACTGATTTTGATGGTAAAAGAATCCCTAAGATGGGTAGATCAGCATTTGATTTTATCAAAAATCCCAAGACTCAACATACTTTTAGACATTGTTGATGAATAATTTTTTAAAAAGCTTTTAGATGCTCTCAAACCTGAATACGATAATTCTTTAAATGATTTAAGAAATTTACTTACTTTATTATCGCAGCATTATGATAATAATGTAATGCAGCAAATAATCGAGTTAATAATACACTTCAATGGGATCTTATTCGATTTATACATCGCCAATCGAAGTATTATAAACTCTGCAACTGATCTTATATATGGTTACACACGTCCAAATTATAAACAATTATTTCTTGATCATTATAAAATAAAAGAAAAAGGCTTACAAACACTCATTATACCAGTTCTTAATAACGCTGGAATGAAGAAATCATTAAATGATATTGTTGAAGAATATTATCCGGGAGTAATTCAATCGTGGAGAAAATTAGCCCCATCACTGTCTGTACTAAAACATAACAACAACCCGTTTGGTGCCGGTAGACATATATCGCCAGGCATTGTAAACATAACAACAACAGTCGCCGTCAATCTCGTTTGCGACGTTGTGGATGGAAGTTTTCAAATAGATCTTTCAAAGTCTAGTCAGGCACAGCAAGGATACATATTATACACATTCTCACCGCGCGATCACCCCGGGTTTTCTTACTGTATCAGAACCTCTAAACCCCGTATACTTGTGTGTTCATAATCCGTTATTATCAAGAATACACTTCAAACTTACAGACCAAATTAAACACATCTTGGACACAAGAAATGAAATTATAATGTATGTGAGATCCTAATACATTTATGTCAAAACCTGAAACAAAAAAAAATATCTTTGGTACTTGTCTATAGTACCCGATGCATAATGCTTGGTCCATATACAACACAGTTACAAGTTACAAAATATATATTTTACTTAGGTATAAATATGAATTAGTTTTCCCATGTTTTTTGTTTTGCAATTATAACAGTTAATGGTCCCTAATTATCATTTTCATTATCACTTTCACTTTCACTTTCAACATTTTCACAATGTTCCCTTAATTATCTTATTCGATAATTTACAATCTTTTTCTTTTCGTATTCATGAGATAATTCTAACTTGATTTTGTTAATAGCGTTTGAGAGAGGTACAAGCAATTTTACCTGAGTATCAGTGACTGTCGCTAGTGACTTTCACATTCCACTTTGCATTTCCTTTAAACATTTGTAATCTGATGAAAGCGTAAATCTGTTTTGATTTTTCAGTTTTTGTAAAAAGTCAAAATCACATAGAATTTTTTCAGCATTAAGACCAACATTGATACCGTTATGTTGTAGTTTTTTAATAGCAGAAACAATAGTATTTATATTTTCAGTATTGTTTATATAATAAATATATATTTAATACAAAAATTAGCAAAAATGGACCAACATTAGGTGACACTCCAAAAATATATCATCAAAATATGGATCAGTGTCAGCAGCGATGCCGAGAAGACCCCCTCCCGCCCACTTTGTCAAAGTGTATAGAATAAATTAGAACAAAAACGCAATGTGGCCACTTTACCCTGTCCACTTTTAATCTACCCTGTCCACTGTAGCCTGCCCACTTTTCCTTTCACTTTCCCCTCCCCTCTTCCCCCAACCCCCTACTGCCCACCCAACCACCTACTCCTAACCCTTTTTTATTTTTCAAATGTTGCAAACTTTTACAGGCTTTTACAGGTTTTGAACTCACGACCTCTGGTTTTATAGATCCGCACGTTACCTACTGAGTTATGCCGCGATGAAGTGTATAGGATAAATTAATTAATATATACTTAACGTGCTCACTTTACAACCCACTTATAAGCCCATACGCCCACTTATACGCCCATACGCCCACTTATACGCCCACTTTTTATTTTAAAGATGGTGGTTATCTGTTTTAACAATTGTATTGCATGGCTTTGTAGTTTCTGTTGAGACAATAAAACACTATCATTTTTTCAATCTTTATTACAGTCTTATACGTGAAGTGTATTAAACATAAATATATTGTCTACATCTATGTAAGTAGCACTGTTTATTATACAAAACCTATTTCTATTTGGCACTGTATAATATGTATACGGAGTATGTTTTAACAGACGCTAAATTTCCTTGTAAAATGCAGATTTATATTCTGACTATATGGAGAAAATCGATAATAACTACAGCAATGATGTCTGAAGTGTTGGAATTCATAATGTGTTACTGATGCATCATTTTGCCTGTTTATAAGCGATGAGCTAATTAATAATTAATAGGACTTACAAAGTGGATACAATACTGTACGCGGATTTTATATATAAACAAAGAATGCAGTACGCGGATTTTATATAAACACTGTGTAATGTATTATTTTATCAGTAAAGAATGAGTTGCCGAATTAGCATTAAAAAACCACTGGTAGGTTTGCAAAACGTTACTATGTTATCTATTATATTTGTATATAGTGAAATGTGAACAAAAAACAATGATAAAATCGACTAAAATGCCTGAAAAATAGCGTAAAAACCAACAAATTTGATAAAAATCGAACAAAATAAAAAATAATTAAATATGATTAAGTAGAGAATTGTTTCATGATATCGAATGCAGTTTATGTATCTTTGTGGAAAACCGTCTTATAATATTTCCTGAATGATATGTGCAGATTGCAAACTAAATAATAACAATAACTACAATACTGAAAAGTTTTATCCTTGCCTAGGTCTCGCTTAATTATCTAAGTACCTGAACATGATATTTTGTCCAAAGTTTAAGGAATAAGTAGATCTAATAACACCATCAGCTGAAAGTGTCACTGAGGGGGTGCTATGTTAAAATATTTACTAGCGGAATAAATTGACTTGAATATAATTTCTTCTCCAGATTCTTTATTCACGGACTTGATAGCTTTTGCAACTCGTACGCCGCCAGTTTTTACAAATTTGCAGTTTTCACTTTGCGTGATAATACCTAAATTTTAAAGTGAGTTGTCAAGTTTATTGTTGTTTATGTGGTCAACCACATACCCGTCTTTGATCGGTCCCAAGAAACATTCGACGATAAATCTATGTGATAAATAATATTTATTTCCTTTTGTATCAAACCTAAGATAACCAGCATTGTTAACACTACCTACTGGTTTTTTCAATCTGCAATTCGTAATGTTACCATTACGATTCGCTTCATAATTGGTTATGATTGGATGAGACACAAACTCATTTTGCTCCATTTATATAGTATATACTATTTGTTTAAATCATTGTTTTGAAAATCTAGCTGAATAATCTTCGCGCTTTATAACAGATCCAGAGTTATATTTTTATCGCAATATTTTTGTAACTCCCTGGTGGGTCTTTCCTCGCACACCAACACCACACCGTATACATGGTGTAGGTCCTAGACTTCCGTTTCTAACGCATTCCATGTGATAACTACAGAAGTCGTTTTTACACTTTATGTTACACGGAGACGTGTGACCAATCTTAAGCCAGCGGCAATTGTGATTTGATTGAATCATATATAAATGAATAATACTTCAAATTAGATACATATTTGCCTTAACTATAACATGCAGGAATTATCCGTAATTAAGCCTGTCGCATCTAAATTTGATCTTGACAGGCTACACAGATTTAGTTTCTCGATGAAAGATCTAGCGTTAACAAATGCGAATATAACTAAACGCATTAGTAAAGCCAAGAAAGAGTTTTGTCACGATGGTGCAGTTCATGTGTGGTCCACATTCAGGATTGGAAATGACATCTATATTATGAATGACAAAGAGCAAGAGAAATCATTGACTACCTCGATGTTCGGAAATATTATAAATACAGAGGATGATATCTGGATCATCCGGGACAAACGCGAATCAGTCCAGAAATCAGGGAATAATATTATCCTTGGTAAAAATTCCAAACCAGGAATACACACTGGAATAGACAAGCCATATTATGAGCGATCTTATCCAGTAACTGCTGTTGTGTATGCTCTCTATCCGTTAAATGATGAACCTGACGTAAAGGATCTCAAGATAATGAAAATGTCGAGAATAAACTGTGTAGCAGTGCAAATTGTAGAACACTTCACAAACGCAATTCGGGGAAACGGTTTAACAGATTTTAGGCGTAAAAATAAATATGTGGGCTGAAAAAGTTAAAGACACTGAAGCGTATATTAGCGACGTTGCTGAGCTAGAAAAGTTATTAAGATTTCCAATAACAGTGAAGACGTTGACAGGAGAGATTTTGCATAAAACAAAATAAAAATCTAGAGGAGCTTCTATAAATATTATTGGTCATAACGCGTATGAATGGGCTGATGCTGTAACTGCATTTCCACTAGAAAGAACGGTTAAATTTTACCACGATGATGTATTCGATGCTGTCAGTGATATTAGTAAATATGATCCTGTTTCAGTGTGGTTATTTGAGAGTTCTGAATATGATTATGATCAGTTTGTACGGTCTAACGGTGATATATATCGTACAAAATCTCTTTATAAAGAAATAGAAAACCTTGCGCTGAAATATACTTCTGACAATGTCAAAGTTAGACAATTACTAAGTAATTGTTTTACCGTACCATCAGTTGCTGCTCATTTCGCTCAGGAGAAAAACTCGTGGAAACCGACACGATCAGAATTTATTGAAGATGTCGTGAGAAGTTGTATAGAATATGGACACGGTGGATTGTGGAATACTAAATATAATTACAATGACGCTATCTCAGTTGATATGGTAGCGTGTTATCCTGTGAGTTTTCTTGGATATTGAGAGTACTCTGCATGCTTTAATAGATTTGGACATCCTACACATGACATGACCAGAGTTGCGATAAATGGACCCTTACCAGATTTTGATTTAACAGGATTTGCTCATGTAGAGTCGTTTGAGTTTAGAGAAGGTCTCCATATGATTGTTTATGCGTGATTTGGAAAACATTTCACTGACAAGTGTTGGGCTCCAATAGTTCTGCTAAGATATATGCTCGATGCTGGAGTTTTAATATCGTTGAAAGTATCTGAATCTATTATATCATATCGCGTGCAAAAACAAGTTTGGTTACCAGAACCTGCTAAACACGATGAGAAATTTGCAAAGATCTCGGCAGAAAAATAATCGGTAAGTTTACACAAGGAGGATCACATGATGATAAACGAACTTGTACAAGATTTATCATGGACAATGTTGAACTCGATTTTATAATCGCTGGTACGTTGGAGGAGAAAAACACATTTATAAGTCGATGTAATGCTTATTTATCAGACAAAACAAAACTAGGTACCATTGTGAGCTATACTGATGGCGAATCACCGCAGTTTACTCATCTAAGATCTTCGATGCTATCTTATGTTTCGATTATTCTATTATCGATGATAAACAGATTTTCTCGTTCCGCTGTCAGAGTTGCGACAGATTCATTTTATATACACAAAAAATTTAAAGATTCATTAAATCTCGGTAATGATGAATGGGGAACGTGGAGGATAAAACAAGAAAATATACTTAGTTATTGTGAATCTGCCGATGTTGAAATTGAGGAAACATATTACAGGAATAATCAAGTATCAAAATCATCTGCCCTATCCATGTATGATCCTGTATCTAGACATAAGACCGTTTAACTTAATGGCTGTGGAGGTTCAGGTAAAACAACACGCGCGATTAATTTATTCATGAGTTTAGATATGATTGTCTTAACAGCAACGCACAAACTCGCCAGGGAAATAAAGCAACGAAATGTAAAGTCGTGCACATATCATAGTTTCTTTAGATGGTGCAGAGATATATGGACCCCCTCAGGAATGGGTGAAAAATATATACCTAAAATAATCATATGGGACGAGATATGCACGGTGCCTCTGGAGGTATTACAAATATTTCTTGATTGGTTGTTACTAAAGAATACTGCTGTGGTTATGTGTGGTGGTCATGGTCAACCATCACCCTTTGTTGGACAGTCTCCACATGAGTGGCTAAAGAACAATATAGATTATTATGAAGAAATTTTTGATGATCATAGAGCTGTTGATGAGTCGCTGAAAGAATTCAAAAGATTAATTCGACTACAACCAGATAAATACAATGTGAAGTAACGCGTAAAATAATTCCAGAAATATCTATAAATGATTTTTGGATCCTATGGAAACCTGCTGATTTGATAGTTGCCAGTAGAAAAATAGTTCGTGACGAATTACAAAACAAATTATATGCATTACACAAGGAAAAATTCCCAAAGTTACCTGTACCGTTGTGTTATCGCCCTGCAGATACTAAACAAAAAAATGTTGATTTTAAGATTTCTAGTGCAGATACTGAAAGTGTCCAAATACTAAATCTTGTGTTAAATGATATTGTCCTCGTCGCTGTTGATGTCGTCGAGAGCGCGTTAAACATGAATAAATCTCCATGGATGTTAGGGTACGCTATAATGATTCATTCGTCGCAGGGATTAACTATCACTGATACTAAAGTTTGGATAGTAGATGATCGTATTGAGTGGTCAAATTTAGTTTATCTCCCAGTATCTCGAGTTAGACGAATATCACAACTAAATCGGGTTATCATTGCTTGCATAATAACTAATAATATCAATAAAAAAAAATATGCAAGCATAAGCAGTGTGATAAAAAAAATAATCGCGAGTTTGATATAGATGTGAATATTAGTATGATGTTAAAACAACGACAAAATAATCATTACGCAAATTGCAACACAATAATGTTGTGGAGGTATTCAAGCAATAGCCCAAGACAATTTACCGATGATAGCAGTAATAGTAGTCTTGGTCACACGCGCGAAAATGTGATGCTGACCTGTTTGGAGTGTAATCGACGTCTAGGATGTGCAAGTTTATAAAAGTGTACTCGGTGGTAATTGCGTGTCCTCAGGAATTATTTGTAATTATTCACGTACAAATCCAGGTTGAGGAGCAGTTGAATCTAATCTGTATATTATAGGTCTACCTGTGGAACTTACCACACTGGATATATTGTGTGTGGTCACACTCCAAATAGGATCAGTTGCCCTTTTTCTGCC
The DNA here is from genome assembly GCA_016746295.1 of Potamilus streckersoni. NCBI lineage: Eukaryota > Metazoa > Mollusca > Bivalvia > Unionida > Unionidae > Potamilus > Potamilus streckersoni. Next base: position 72,160 of record JAEAOA010000794.1, read on the forward strand.
TCCTTCGAGTTCTCCAGGTTCGTATAAATATCTAACCGTAACATTACCTAGTACTAGTTGAGAAATAGATTTACGTTTTATCGGTATATATATTTTTTGTGATCGCATCAGACGGTTTCATAGAAGTTGCAGGAGTAACTTCCTTATTCAGCGCAACTATCACATTCGGTAACCTCGCAACCCATTTGCGAAATCTTGTATCTGTGGATATTTCCTTTGCATATTGATAACCAAATAACCGCTCTGCAAGTGTTCGATTAAATCGTTCAACGATTGCCTGATCACGATGAATCTCCGTGTGTCCTCATCTGATTTTAACGTTGTACTTGTTCATCAACGATGATACTGCACCAAGAAATTCTCTGCCAGGATCAACCTGTAGTAGTTTTGGCCATTGTAATGGTCCTCGCTTATTTATAAATTCGCTCAAACTCAGATGCAACTTCAGATGATGTCTTTGTTGATAATGTTTCAGCTTCTTTATATCTACTTGCAACGTCAACAACAGTCAATGCGTATTTGTACGTGCGTGACTTCCGTCCACGTGTTTTAATAGTGGTAAAAACAAAATATCTGCTTGGTGAACTTCGTTAGGAACACTGACATTAAAATGTACGTATTGAATTTTTTTTTGGTGGTGGTAAATAAATTTGCCATATTGCCTGCCGTGCTAACCACGCTGCAAGAACAGAACGTGAAACTTTTGCTGCCTCAGCAAGTTTAGTGATCGCTGCTTTACCTTTCCAATACCCTCTTGGGCTATAATAAATAAATTCCATTATAATAATTATACAATTAATTACCAGCCCCTAACACTATTTTACTTTTCATAGCGGATTTTATTAGGAAACTAGCGAGTTTCTCTCTAACAGATTTATTAGGTATAGAATTTAATTCATGAATCAATTTCACGTCTGCGAGATGCCGTTGTTGCAAATCAGGATTTTTATAAGCAACGTCATGAATATGACATGCTTGATCGATCTTATTCACTGGATACTCTCCTGGTCTTGGTCGATCTTGGTTATCAAGACTGATATCGAGGTGAGTTCCAGGACCACAGTAATTATATCCAGGAATGTTTTCTCACCAACATACTTAGACAATGGTAATCTAGGTAATTTTCCTAAAGAAGCAGCATTATCCCACCTATCTTTGTTGTCCCAGAGATAAATTTATTTTTGTGTACGACATTTTACACATTTACCTGTTAATGCACGTCGTTTATTTGTCGTTATTATTGTTGTTAATCCAATGGTTGGTCTAGATGATTTACATTGATCACAATATAGACTCATGTTATTAATAATATGGATACAATAATTGACTTTTCGGCTACACAAAAACAGGAACCAGTGAAGCACCATCCAGCATTACCAAATTCGATAAGAGTAATTATAATAAGTCCATCTGGATCAGGTAAAACACAATTATTTTTAAATTTATTAATGAGGTGGTTGAGATAGAACAAACTATATTTAATAGCACCATCTGTAGATGATCAGAATTGTTACGAAGTACTTAAAGATTTTAACGAGAAAGCAAAATCAGTTAATAAAGACGGTAACGATATTATTGACTTTATCACATATATAGATGAAGCCCCGTCTGTAGATGACTTAGATGGATTCATTAATAATCTCGTATTATATGATGATGTGATGCTGGACAAACAATCTAATGGAGCTAGAATATTTTCTCGAGGTAGACACAATAATACAGACGTGATTTATGTTACTCAAAGATATACACAAATACCTAAGGTGATCAGAGATAACTGTAATATTTTGGTTGTGTTTAATGGAGTAGATAATTATACTCTGCAGAATATTTATTATTCCTGGTGTTCAGGGGACATGGATATGAATAAATTTAAAAATTTATTTTCTAAAGCACAATCTGTTCCATTTGGATTTATGACGATAAATCTACATGATCCGAGATTAGGATGTCGTGTAGGTCTACATAAAATTTTTGGTTAAACTCCCCTGTCAAAGTCAGGAGCAGCAGAGAGGGTGAAGGACAACAATTGAATCACTTTACTCGTAAACAAAATCGCCTGACAAAATCATAAAAATACGGCAACAAAAAAAAACTAACCAAAGATTTTATTATACGATTAGATACATAATCGTGTGGAAAGAGATTTCGGTTTAGCGTTGTTAACGTTTTATTTTCTCAGCCTCTGCAAGAACCTTTATTTTTTTAAAAAACGTCTCAGGCATAGTTGTCTGTTCACCCTCTCTGCTGCTGCTTTGTATGAATTAAACTCAACGGGCTTACACGATATAAAAGTCATGTATGCATGAACCTCAAAAAGTGCTTGAAAAGATCACTCATGGTTAGATAATCCGTGCCTTTCAGTATGTATGACCAATATTTTGGCATGGAGTTGCGTCTTTTAATGCTACACGTTGGACAGTATATTCTTTGCTGAAAAGACTGTCAACATTTACTTTACAGTATCTGCCACAACTGTGCCCTATTCTTTGTTTTCCTTGTCATGTCTATTCTTTGTTTTCATTTTATGTTGTCTCTCTTAGTTTTGCAGTGCATTTAAAAACAGGATAGCGTTCCATAGGCAGAGGTTCTCACACGGGAAGGCATTCCAAGCATCCACACTCACCTGATGAAATCACAGTCGAGATGGGATAGGAGATAGTACAAAGTTTTCCAAAATCATTAAAACTCAAAAATCCCTTTTTAGCCATAGTGCGTTCGTTAGTGTACCGCCAACGATTTTTGTCCTTTTCCCAAACATGTGCCTCTAACATGTTGAACATGTTATAGGCACATGTTTGGGAAACGTGTTATAAACCATCAAATTTCATACAATTCGTTCTTTTTCTTTTTTTTTCAGTCACATAACAGCCTTATGATACTGTGTTATAAAGTACAATATCAAGCATCCATGCTCAGAACCATCCTAAACATTTATGAAAATTATATTAAACTTCTTGCATATTTGCACAATCAAATTATCTCCATTTAAATCGTTTTTCATCTTACGTTAATTATGCAATATAACTTAACATCCGTATGTTTTAATCATTGCGCAGAAAAGAGGTTACTACGTAAGGTATTTATTCACTTATAGTTTAAGATATGCATCGCTAAGAACGACATTCGTAAACAAAGATATCCTAATGAAACTTTTTATTAGAAATCCTTTCATTTATAGAAAACAAAAAAAAACTGGCTGTAACAATATTTAATCAAACTTGAGTAAAGGAAAAGCACCATATGCGTCCTTCATGTCACCTATCTCTCCCTTGATCATTTCATTAACAATGACAATAGGAAAAGTAACATTTGCGACCTCTCTCTCTCTCTCTCTCTCTCTCTCTCTCTCTCTCTCTCTCTCTCTCTCTCTCTCTCTCTCTCTCTCTCTCTCTCTCTCTCTCTCTCTCTCTCTCTCTCTCTCTCTCTCTCTCTCTCTCTCTCTCTCTCTCTCTCTCTCTCTCTCTCTCTCTCTCTCTCTCTCTCTCTCAAGTACATACGCACTAGTAGTGAAATATACACACCGATTACCTCTTTATATTCATCATCATTGGGAACCAAATGAAATTCATATATTTTTATGTCATACTTAACATATCTACTAGGATAATTACAAATCATATATGACTAACTGCAATGCACTCGCATACAAATTTGTGTCCCTTTTCGTAATAATTCGGCGATATAACATTTACCAGTGACATTTACGTCATCGATCATCACTGGAAACCAAACGAAGTTATATATATTTATGCCATACTTAACATGTCTACTAGGAAATTTGAAAATCAATGAGCATTATTAATCCACAAATATAAAACAGTTTCTTCATGTGAATGACATAAATCACAGCTTCATGAACCTTTACTACAAAATACCTTTTTAATTTTAGCATCCGTGCTGAGAGCCAAATTGCATGTATGTCTTTGTAAATGCCCTAATAATATACAATGGGTCCTTTCATACTTATAGACGTCATATTATCACCATCTATGTCATTTGCCAGGATATTTAAAAGTATGTGTGCTGTACAAAACAACAGCAGTATACCTCATCAAATTTTCACACATTTGTTCGCTTTTCTTGCTGTTGCTTCAACTACATCACAGATTTTAGGTCGCGTGCTCCAAAATTCCATATCAATTTTTACATCCACGCTCAGAACAGACTTTCACATTTGTGTTTGTCAATGCTTGAGAAAAATATATTTTGCTTGAAGCACATTGGTACAAGTCATATTAACTCCATTACAATTGTTTAGCATCTGATGTTCCTCTGGTAATATTAATAATAATAATAATAATAATAATAATAATAATAATAATAATAATAATAATAATAATAATAATAATAATTAACGGATGAAAACAACAACAACAACAACAACAATAATAATAATAATAATAATAATAATAATAATAATAATAATAATAATAATAATAATAATAATAATAATAATAATTAACGGATGAAAGCTACATGACAGTACTTTATTGCAGGAATCTCTGTTGCAAATGAAACAACCTTAAAAACACAAACTGTATGAAATTTGCCGATTTATGCGGCATACAGAATTCCAAAACTCTTATTAAACATGTTACCTATAGAATAGTATTTCGGATAGGAAGTTGTTTTCGTTCCAAGTGGGGATGCTACCCTCGATAAAGTTAATACTCTGTTCTACATGTCGGCAGATAATTGTCATTTGTTCTAAAAGACGTTATGAGTGTGGTAACTCTATTTTTGTGCACATTTCTTTCAATGGAAAATATTGGTTCTAGGCACGGATGTTGCAAGGGAACTTGCAGTAATGAACAGCCTTTGGTCCATTGCTACACCATATACCCTAGTAATACGATTTGTTTAAACTATGGACTAGTCACTTTAATTTACTGGTAGCTAGCATCAGATGCTTGTTGCAAAAAGTAGTTACACTTATGTTAAAATTAGCGTCAATCTGTATGTAAAGCTGCTAAATTACAATGCCTAAAGATGAAGAGATGTTAAATGATATACATGAAGATAATGTTACGTGTAAGAAACCAACTGTATATGAATCGGACATTTACAAAGACACACGTATAAATTGGTTCTGAGGACGAATGTAAGTTTTTTTTACGGTACTATATAGCTCAAGCACATCAATCTTTGATGCAAGTGAAATAACACGAGGTGAATGAAATGTATGAAATTTTCTGATTTATATAGCGCACAGAATTACAAATATCCTATTAAATATGTTACCGAGAGCGTCCTATTATATACATGATGTTGTAGGCCGATACGTTCTCAGCGATGTAATAAGCATAGGTGACGTAAATGTCCGTATTCTACATGTTATCGGTACATGATTAGGAAAAATACGTGAATTTATATGCGGTAATAAAAATCTTCTTATTTTTGCCATTTGTTATGAAAGATGTACTAGTATGGGAACTCCATTTTTTGTAAATTTTTTTCCCGCGTGAAAAATTGGTTCTAGGCACGGATGTTATAAAGGAACTTGTAGAAATGAACATACTTTGGTCGATTGTTACGCTATATATCCTCGTGGTACGATTTTTGTCTAAAATAAGGACTAGATTAATTTGCTAGAGGTTAGTATAAAATGGTTTTTGTAAGAAATAGTTTTACTGATGTTTATTTTGTCATAAACTTGTGCTGTTAGAAGCAGTGATAAAAAGGTCGTGGTTCTGAGCGCAGATGCATCGCTTGAAAGAAACGAGTATGTCGATATCTTATATAGGAACTTCCTCATGTGAGCAACGATTTAAGAATAAAGCTGCTAAATTGTAATACATAAAGATGAAAAGATATGAGATGATATTGAGATGTATACAGATGTGTAAGAAGCCAACTACATAGGGATGTACAAATAGAAATATATAAACTGATTCTGAGCATGGATGCTAAAATTGATACGGTACTTAATAATTCAGTCGCATCAATCTCTGATGTATGAAAAGCATGAAGAATATGAAATTTGTTGATTTATACAGGACATAAAATTTCAGATATATTTGTAAAGATGTTACCTAGCGCATAATATTTCAAGAAAGAAGTTGTTTTGGTTCCCAGGGGTGATGTTTTCACCTTTTAAGTTAATATCTTTGTACAACGTGTTATCGAAACATATTTAGCAAAAGGACTTGAAATTATATGCGGTAATAAATATTTTTTTCATTTGTCAATGTATCTAAAGATGTACGAGTATCTGAAGTCTATTTTTTATGTGACTTTTTCACCAGGAAATATTGGTTCTAGGCACGGAGGTTATAAGAAAACTTGAAGTAATGAACAGATTTCGGCCGGTTGTCACATTTTATATGATCGTGATACGATTTTAGTCTTAAATAAAGACTAGTTTAATCTACAGGTAGTTAGGATAAGATGGTTATTATAATAAAATATTTATACTGGTGTTGATTTTATCATGAACTGTGAGAGGTAGTGGTAAAAAGGGCGTGGTTCTCAGCGAAGATCTGTCGCTTGAAGGAAATGTGAGCAACTATTAAAGAATAAAACTGCTAAATTGAAATACATAAATATGAATAGACGTTAAATAATATACAAGAAGATGATGTGACGTTAGCAGAGGTGTCAGAAACCAAGTATATTTGAGTCAGGCATTTACAAAGAGAAATATTTAAATTGGTTCTGAGCACGGATGTAAGATTTGATACGGTACTTTATAACTCAGTTGCACGAATCTTTGATGTAAGTGAAACAACACGAGGTGCACGAAAAGTATGAAATTTGTTAGCGCACAGAATTTCAAGTATCGTATTAAATAAGTTACCTAGAGCATGGTATATCATATGTGAAGTTGTTTTGGTTCCTAGCGGAGATGTAATGATACGTGGCGTCTGTGTCCGTATTCTACATAACATCGGCACATGATTAGGAAAAATACGTGAATTGGTATGCTTTTACAAAAATTTTACTAATTTTGTCATTTGTTCTAACAGATGTATGAGTGTAGGACTACATTTTTGTAATTGTCTTTCAGCAGGAAATCTTGGTTCTAGGCACGGATGTTATAAGGGAACTTGGAGTAATGAACAGACTTATCTATTGTCACACTATATATCCTTGTGATACGATATTTGTCTACAAAAAAGACAAGTCGTTTAATTTACTGGTGGTTAGTATCAAATGGTTATTGTAAGAAATAGTTTTGACTATCTTTATTTTATCATGAACTTGTGCTGTGAGAGGCACTGTTAAGGAGATCGTGGTTTTGAGTGCAGATGCACCGATTGAACGAATCGTGTGTAGGTATCTTGTATAGGAACCTCATGGTGAGTAACGATTTAAGAATAATGCTGCTAAATTGCAATACATTAAGATGAAATGTATTATAATGTACATGGAGATAATGTTACTTGTACAGATATGTAAGAAACCAACTAAATTTGACTCGGGCATTTACAAAGAGAAATACATAAATTGGTTCAGTGCATCCATGCTAAAATTAATACTGTATCTAAATAGCTCAGGCGCATAAGTCTTTGATGTACGTGAATCAATCTGAAACGCACGAACATTATGAAATGTGTTGATTTATACAGGACACAAAATTTCATATATCCTATTAAAGATATTACTAGCGCATAGTATTTCAAATAAGTAGTTCTGATTTCCAGGATTGATGTTATCATCTGTGTTATGTGATATTAACGTAGCTTTACCAATTTTTCGGGGAATCGTTCATTCATGATGTGAATGCCCATATTCTATACGGAGATATGACGGAAGCTGTATGTTTTTCTCAGGCAATTACAAAGATAAATATGCAAGTTTGTTCTGAGGAAGTATTCTAAAATTAAAGCTGTAGGTTGATGTGAAGGAAGCCCAATACATGCAAACACACATTTTAGTTGTTGCTACGGGTGCAAAGATCCATACGGTACTACATAGCAAATGTCCATATATCTTTGAAGGAACATGAAACAAAAATTCATAATATTCCTTGATTTCTGTATATTTATAGACTAGATTGATTTTGTTGCATATAAATACGAATGTAGAGGCTGGTTTACAGTACAAATGCAATAATCTGAGCACTATCGAATTCTCCATTTTAGTAGTTACTACACAAGTAAAAGCGCTTAGTGAAATTCCTAGGAAATTTGAATTAACTTGGGCATGACTTTTGACTATTGCTATAATAACTTTGTTTTGGTTCCTGGTGAGAATATTATGATCGCTGATGTAAATGCTCGTATTCCACATAGGTACAGGATTTTAAACAAACAAATAAAAAAGTCGTGCATTTGTAACAGACTTTAGGGATCTTATACTTGACAATTCTGAGATTTATAATTTCGAGAATTATCAAAAATTTTAAACATTCTGAAACCAGTAGTTAAGAGATGAGGATGGTGTAAGGAATCGTGTACTACAAACAATAATTAAAGTACATGCTACTAGTTGTTTGTTCGATGTCCTAGTCTAACCATATTAATCGGATTCCAACAAGTCCTTAATTTTACCTGAAATTTGTGCAGGCACAGTACGCTTTATAAGGTGCGGTAGCTCATGTGATTATTTGAGAGAGAGAGAGAGAGAGAGAGAGAGAGAGAGAGAGAGAGAGAGAGAGAGAGAGAGAGAGAGAGAGAGACACACACTTAGTGTTATATTGTAATAATATAATATTGTTAATGCCTTCACTTTAACCATGAGAAAAATAGAAAATTATTTTGCAATGAAATATTATTCCAAATAACTTTACTACACAATTTAACTTTTATTTGAAGAGACAGGGGTAATATTTTATTAACTATTTTAAGCTCTTTTGTTAATATCGTGGTGGTGGTTCTTTGTGCAAGTGATAATAAAGGGAAATTATACTTGAATTGGTTCACAGCGTGGATGTTTTGCAGTGGTTCTAGCTGTGGACTTCTGGTTCTTCCGATGGATATACACTACAAGAAACTGTTGGGATAATGTGACTGAGTGGGACATAATGCTACATGTCTGCTGCATGATGCTCCAGTGATAGACACCACTATGAACTGCCACACTGTAGCGATATGACTGAAAAATTGTTAAAGCTACGTTAAATCATAATCACATCACACCATAGCCCTAATGGCGGCATGATTCATATAAAATGATTCAGTTAGGCAAATTGGCCTACTGGCTGATGATAGTGATGGCAGTTTATTTTAAAGCTACGAATTATATTAAATTATTGGAGCTAAAAAGTGTTTTAAAAGTAAGAATTTTAACTGATGCAATTTTACTAAAATTGTGCTTTGAACTGAGCGGGTCACACATGTAGTCAGAACCTAACTAACGTCATTTTGAAAGCTCGAAAATGTTAACACTGCAAATATGTTTTGACCAAAATCGGCACATCATTTAGCAAATTCATAACTTTTTCAAACACTACTGGTTAGAGACCAATTCTCGCCACGTACCAGTTGTGGCCATAATAAGTCTGTTAATAATAATTACCCTGGGCCCCTAGTGGCCGAGTTGTCTAAAGCTCTGTCCGTTACGGATCACTGCCATCTCACCTGTCTGCGTGGGTTCGAATCTAGGATTCGGCGAATAAGGATATGTGAGAAAGCTTGCCAGTAGCTTCTCGTGGGTCGGTGGTTCTGCCGGTGTTTTCCCAGTTTCTTCCTCCACCATTAATACTGGCCGCCATGAATAGCCTATCGTGTGCTGAAAAATGGCGTTAAGCCTAACAACAACAATAATTACCCAATGCTTATTTTTCGATTAGGCTTGTCAGCTATAATCGCACTTTTTATTTTTTAAACAGTAACCAAAGCTTTAAATGCGGCTGCGAGTTATACTTAATAGGACGACACATAGTACGCGGCGAGAATAGGTCTCTAGCCAGAAGATATGTAATTTTGATTTTCACAGCATAAGAGACGTAAACTTCTGGACTATTTATTTGTTAGTAAACATCTCTGGAGATGAGGTGGGGCCTTCCTTAAGATTAAGTCATATCGGCTATGGAGGTCAATAAACTGGTCACATCATTAGGTTTGTAAATATTTTAGTCTGGGAAAGGTCTTACATCTTTTTCTAAATTTGTGGCAGGAGCTCTGAATTATGACATAATTTAAATTCATATTTGGATACATATAGGATTAAAATAAGACAGGCTTGTTTTCGATTCCTGCCATTACTTGTCAAACTTTACATGAACATTATGCTCAATATTGTTTAAACAAATGGTCAATTTCACAATCACGTGACTAAACTAGAATTTTATAATAAAGTTCCTTGATGTAATTTTAGCATTTATTTTTGTCGTATTTTTTTTTTCATACCCTTATCTCATAACAAGTTATTGGTTATTTGTTAGTGAACTTTTATTTGATATTTACACATCCAGTGGATAAGTTAGTGATGTTCTGTCGTTCATCATTTTAATGAACAGCTGTGACTGATCAATTGTTTTTGTTGTGCTGTTTTGTGTATAATCATAAAGGAATTATGAGCAGAAACATTATTCACCTTCCTAATTCAAGGTATAAAATAAAAAGCTAAAAGTATTTGCTCATTGTGGGATTTCTGAATCTGAGTAACCGTATTTACTGCTAGACATTTAAAATTAGCTCAGCTTTCTTGGCCATAATGTTATCGCTGTCTTTTGTTCAGGCAGTAAACAAATAGTTATATTGTTCCACTTGACTGAATTATCAAATTTATATCATAGAAAATTCAGTATTTAGCGGGCTAGATTAAAATGAAATATTTTATTACATTATAAAATTATAGACACAACCCACTGCATTACAACTGACCATGCCAGTGACCTCATGGTTAATGTGTCCACCTCGAATGCGTGAAGTCGCAGGTTTGAGCCGCAGCCAAGTCATACAAAATACTAACATAAATGGTCCTAACAGCTACCTTGCTAGGTGCTTAGCACTTGAGTTTAATGTTAGGACTGGTTGGCCTGGCATCAGAATGTGACTGGGTGGGACATCATGCTACATGTCTGCAGCATGATGCCTCAGTGCTAGACATTGCTATAAACTGCCAAACTGCAGATATCGTAGTGATACGAGCGAAAATTTGTTTTAAAGCTACATTACAATACAAATTATACACATACAATACTAAATTAAATATTTGTTGCTATTCAAGGTTCAATAAGTTTTAAAAGCAAATTTCAGCTTGCTGTAGCTACCAGGAAAATTATCTGCTACACAGCTTAAACTTTGTAGCCCAGAGAAGGCTTCTTGATATAAAATTGTTAGCATTGAGACCTATCGTTTTCTTTAATATGTGTCAATGTAGTTTCTAATACCACTCACAAAGTATTTGTCTTGAGTAATATACTGAAGTCAGCTTGTTATAACTTTATAATAGTCCAGACGCAGTATTCTGGTAGCCAATACTAATATTTTGGTATCCCATACTGAATATTTTGGTAACCTAGACTCTGTATTCTGGTAGCACAAGCTAAATATTTTGGTAGCTCATACCATGTAATCTGGTAGCCAATACTAATATTTTGGTAGCCAAGACTCTGTATTCTTGTATCCCGTACCGAATATTTTGGTAACCTAGACTGTATTCTGGTAGCACATGCTAAATATTTTGGTGGCCTGGACACTATTCTGATAGTCAATACTGAATATTTTGGTAGCCCCAACTCTGTAATCTGGTAGCTCATACTGAATATTTTGATATGACAGCCTGTGTATTTAAATAGCCGTTGTACAGCATTTTAATAACCCAATCCCCTTTTTTAGTATGTTCTAGTATATGCTTTTGCTATTTTAGATATGCTTTTATTTTGCTTTGTAGCATTTTGTGAAAAGAAATATTACACTATTCAATATCTTAGTCTGGATTACTGAATAACAGAATATTTTTTAATAATTTTACTTGTACTTTACTTGTTTCAGCCATCTGATCAAAAACAAAGTTGTTGGCCCTGGACAAATGTTTTCCAGGAAAACAGAAAAATATTTCCTTCAGGTAATGCTAACTTGATTGTGAGTGATGAGGAGATGGATGCCATCCATAAAGATTTTGGTGGTATTCTATTACTAACAGAAAATTAAGATTACTGCACCAGTCCATGATCCTGAAAACAAATCTGCTCCACCCCTCAAACTAAAATTAACAATCAGACCACTTTCTTGTGTTACATATTGGACATTCATGATCCAAATGCGGTTTGTCTTGGAAAGGACCATTTTTAAAATTAAAATTCCACAATTTTGGCAAGCTATCTGAAGTACTTCAAGATGAGGACATTGATGGTGGCATTGATCAAGATTATAAGTGATGAGTTTTGTTTCTTTCTCAGAGAATAAAAAAAACTCTGGCTTTCTATCAGCAGGGAATGATAATACGGTTGGTGAGATGGCAGCTGAATTGAATAAGATTTGTTACAGAATATGACGAAGATGATGAGCTTCAAGGAATACTTTCTGCCCAAAATGACTTGAGAATGAATTTGGGATCGGCAAAATGAGCAGATAATTATTCTAAATCAACTGGTAACAGAAATACTGCAAAGGTTGCATAAAGAATGCTCACAAGAAATTAAACTTCCCGAAAATCCTTTCTGCATCTAGTGCCTCTGAAATGGAAGTGATTGCTGAAAAGAATCAGTGTTCCAAAGTATGGAAATGAAATAGGTGGATTAAGATGGATCGCAAGAAATTTTAAAAGTTGAAAGAGAAAATAAGACTAACAAAATACAAATTACAAAATATTTCATGGATACCCACCACTCTGTGGCATTTGGCCATGTTTTTAGGCCAAAAAAATCACTTGATAAAAGTCTTAGCATTTTGTGGCATGTTTAATAATTTGTTACTTTGATTTGAAGTTATTAAATGCATTGAAGCTACCTGTATCTTTCTTACTACAGACATATTTACTTCATAAATATATTGCCCCCTGGAAAGACCACCAGTATTATATGGCCACTTTCCTAGTGCAGATGGGGTGGCCATTTAAAAGAGGGATGGCAGTACTCCTTTTTCGTTGTTCATAAAATAAAATATGAAAATTTTAAAACTTATATATCAAAACGAAAGTATGCAGGTGTTAATTTTCTGCAATTCTGTGTGGCGTGTTTCTGAGGACTCATTTTCATTGCCTGTCATGTGACAAGGATTCATACTCAGTAACAAAGAAACAAGCTTTGTAAATTTTAACAAAATAATTTTTCTTATTTCCCTAGACAACAATGCAAAACTTTGTAAATGTGATCCAAATATAATTTATACGAGTCCTATCAAGGTTCGAGTCCCGACGACGTACGAATATTGAGGGCAATGACGTCAGATTTGGCCCAATATATGAATAACAATTCCTCACTTGAATCATTGTTTCCGAATAATTACAGAATTTCCTTCAATATCTTTCAGAATTTTCATTAAGAGTCAACTTGTATCCAGGAAATGAATTATTGAACCCCAAAATCAGACGAAGAATTAAAAGTATTCTGGCAACAAATTTAAAATACATGTATACACCTTCTTCCTTCAAGATTTTGAATGACTCTTGCCAAACCAGTATAAGAATGCATATTTATATTCAAATCTCAACAGATTGGTCATATGGTCTCTTATTACACTAAAATTCACAGGTAGACCAATGCCACTCCACTAAAAAGCAATATAAAAGGTTGTTTACATTGATCACGTGGAGAAAGTCTGTAGGTGATGCTGACAGTCATTAACTGACTTGATTTGTTACCAAAGAAAAAACCTCACATATTACAACTTAGTTTTGAATAAACATACCTTGTGCCAAAGTTCTCACCAATGAAAGTAGAATCTCTAATTTGAAAACCATTTTCAATGCAATGAAAAAATAAAAATGAAATTAAATAAAATTTAAACCTTACACACAAGCAATTTAATCACAATATTAGAGAGCATACTTTTACCATCTGCAATCAAATTCCTTTGTGCATGATCATATTATACTCTTGCAAAAATAAACACCACCATAATTTTTGCTTTTTATTTTTCATCTTGTTGATTAAAGTAAGGGGGTTTTGATCACTATACACCACAACCGAAGAAGGAGCCGAGCTAATGTAAACGTCAATGTTGCAATGCCAAAATTGAAGCTAAACATTCCTTCTCGATTGTTGAGTAATTTCTTAGATGCCTGTTTAATTTCTTGGAGAAATAGCACACTGGGTGATCAATGCCATTACTGTCTTCCTGAATTACTGCTCACTGTTAGAACCAGTGCACTTCTGAGTATTGCTTTCGGTCCAGAGAAAATTCTTCTCTTAAAGTTGTCAGGTTCACCAAAAGTGGAAAAATTTGAACAAAACTTTCGTTAATATTCGGCCTTACCAAAAAATGGCATTGCTTTGTACTGAAAGGAAAATCAAGAAATGTCCTTGACCTATGCATCAATAGGTTTTACTTGACCATGTCCAACAATGACGAGCACGGCAGAACTCACTTTTAGATAAATTGTGAAATTAGCGTCAGTGAGTCTTTCAAAGAATTAATGAATTGTGGCTATATGTCCTTTCTAGGTGTCGTTGTAGATATCATAAATATGTCACAATTATTTAGACCGAAAGTAATCAAATGTACTTGGAGAGAACCCTTCATCCCAAAAGGCATTACTTTGTACTGGAAGTCTATCTAGAGTCAAAAGGCCGAAATTTCGTTCACTCTTTCCGTAAGTAGAATTTGCCAAAATACTTTTAGAAGGTCAAATTTGGTGACGTATTTATTTCCTATTTTATCGATGCAATCATTGATCCGTGGTAATGGAAATGAATCTTGTTTTTGTCACGCATTTTACCTACCTATAATATGTGCACATGCGGAAAGTTGTATACGGTTTCAGAACAAGTTTACTGGCCTTATGAAATCGTTCTCCAGCAAATGCTGAATTTCTTTTCAGTATTTCTGTTTGAGAGGGTTCACCCTGTATGGGTGTTATTCTACAGGTTTTGAATCAACATTTCAACGTCATGAAAAATATTGAATTTTATTTGTCCTTGTAGGAATATCCGGAAACAAGTGTTCCTATTTCAATGTTTCTTTCCTAACATTTGCAAAAATTTCTGGTCTAGATTTATCATAATTTCCGAATTTCAAAGATTTTGTACCAAGTTAAACGGTGTCGAATTGAATTTCTTCACAGATCTTCAGCTTGTGGGGCTGGTAACACTAATTGTATGATTTACCGGGACATCTCTTTCAATATCCTCCTTTAATAAGTTAATGTGGCAAAGTTGATTTTGTTTTCGCCTACCAGGAGTATTGATGTAATCTAAATCATTTACTTTTCAACCGTATATGGAATGTTATTACTTAGCCTGAAGGGAATTTTGGGGAATTGGCAAGAGAGCTAGAACTCTCACCAGGCTGAAAACTTGTTTTCATTCTGGATTGAGTAGAACGCAAATTTGCTCTTGCGACCTCGCAAACCGTTGACAATTTGTACAATTTCCTGAGCTGACTCCCTTACAGCTAATAAAAGTAAATGAATGCCTTTATCCCAACCTTTGCTAGTATCAAAGCAATAAGATCGAATATTTTATTCTTTAAAATCTGATGAAATCTAAGGCTCCTTGGCTCTCAGGATGATAGGCAGAAGATGTAAATTGTTGAATGTCCAATTCGTGTATAGCTTGCTGGATAATTCCAGACATGAAATTTAACACTTGTTCTGATTGGAGAGATATGGGAAGGCCCAATTGAGTAAGTTCCTCTGAAAATTGTTGACACCATCATAATGGTCAACAAATATTGGTTGCCTGACTTGGTCTACCATAGTTCTGATATATGGATCGTCAGGCAATTGTTGTATATAAGCCTCAGTTATCTTCTGATTGGGTTTCCCTACCATTTGACAAGTATGACAAGATCTACAAAACTTACAAACATCACTTTTGATTTTTGGCCAATAGAAGTGAGTTAAGATCTCGTTATAAGTTTAATTTATCCCTAAATGACCATCCTGAGAATATTCATTGGCCATACTAAGTATTTCCAGATTTTGGAACTATAATTTGATAGTTCACCGACCATTCGTCATTAGCAGGTACCTCAGGAGGTCTCCAGTTTTCTTGAGAATTCTATTTTTAATGAAAAGACAGGTACTCCACGTGCTTCAGTTTCACCAATAGCCCTCTGAAACAGCAGATCCTGTTCGACCACAAGTGATTGCCGTTTATCGCCCGAATTAAATAAAATAGAGCGAGTATTTAAAAGAGGATCACAGATTAATACCACTAGATTGTTCCAAATTATTAGTGAAAGTGACTTAATCAAAAGCCTGACCAATACATGTGTGAAGTAAAGGAATGTCTTCCTTATGAAAATCATTCTCAAGAGCTTTCTTAGACATACCTCTTGTAACTGCATAAGCTTGATAAAGCTCAGGGTATTGTTCAATTGGATCATGCTTTTGATCAAACGAAGACTTGTCAAAAGTTCTGGAATTTTATCAAAAGGGTCCTTCCCCAGAAAACAGCATTTTGGATCAGTTTGAGGGGGTGAAGACTATTTGGGACAGTCACCTCAATTTTCTGGAAAAAAATAGGCTACCACCAAATTTGCAAAGCTTGTTGGCTATCTTTCGTCTTTGGGGACTCGTCCGGGATAAATGACTTGGTTAAATATTTTTGAAATTTCTTTGATATTTATTTAAATTCCCCAAGTTTCTAAATCCCAAGAAATTGTTTACATTTTTATTTGAAACATGCTTTTTCCTTTACAATGTCATCAAAAGTGAACTTTTTCTAATCCAACTGAACAGCAATTGGATAGTCCTAAGAAAGATGAGTTTGAGCTTGCCTGAAAGCACATGCCTGAAAGCACAATCTTAATGAAAGAACTTAAAACTATTTTGATCCAATATTTGGTAAATCACAATTTAATCACATACGTAACACCGTATTCAGTTTAACGACTTTTTTCCATCAAAAGCGTTTCGCATATTTGGTCCAATCTATTGCAGGGCTCACTGCTTTTTGGTTCATGCTGTGATTTTTTTACTTTTAGCGTTTTTTTTAATATCGTGTAGAAAGTTGGAGGATTTCACATGCAAGTGATTTGTCCCAAAAAAAAGTATAGCGAGTATGTGATTTCGATTTTTTTTTATGTAGCTTTAATAATTTTTCAGTATTATCGCTATGACGTCTGCAATGTGACAGTTTATAGTGATGTCTAGCACTGGGACATCATGCCGCACACCGACCTGTCCTAACACTAACCTCTTAATGCTGAGCGCCAATCGAAGCAGCTATTAGTCATTTTTTAATTTTAAAGTCTTTGTTATGACTCAGCCTGAGTTAAAACCCTCTAAGCATGAAGCCACCAAAAGGCATAGCACTGACAAAATAGATAAGACGTGTGCATCACAGACAGTTTAAATGTGTTCATGCCCCTCTTTGTGTCATGTGTAAATTATATGCACCAATAAGGTAGGGTTACATATTAGCAAGTTTTATGAAATTTTAACTCCATTTTGTTTCAAGCTTAACCAAGTCATTCTGACCAATTTGTATATTCTTTTCTATTTTATTTTCTAGAGCATTTTGGATGACAATTGTGCATAATACAACATTGCTTTCTCATTTCTAGGTGATAGATGTACTACATGACATTTCTGAGGCATATTAAGTTTTACTAAAATTTATTAACCACGATGTATATTTAGTGGATTACAAGTGAAAATCTATCAGAAATTTGGTAATTACAATTATATTATAACAAGTCATCTGAATGCATGTGTAATTCACAAGTTGCACAGAATCCCATATGTGCATCACAACTCATGCTAAATGGTATATGTGCTTCATATGTCATTAAATATGTGAATTTCATAAATTCTGTTAAATTTTATGGGTACTTCATAAATCATGTTTAATGCTGTGTGTTTTGGATTTTTAATGTAGCTTTAACAATTTCTCAGTCATATCTCTGCTATTCAGTGGCAGTTTATGGTGATGTCATGCACCATGCCACAGACATGTAGCAGGAGGTCCTACCCAGTTCCATTATCCAGAAATGAGGCTGACCAGCCCTAACACTAATCTCTTAACCCTGAGAAGTCTTTGGTATGATTGACTTTTGTAAGTATATCTTTTGTAAGTAAGTCTTTGGTATGCCATGGGTAGTTCACAAGTCATTTTAAATGCCTTGGGTACTTCACAAGTCCATCACAAATCATGTTAATGTCATGTGCACTTCATAAGTGTGCTAATTGCAATCTGTACTTCAAAAGTCATGCTCAGTGCCACTTGTACTTTGAAAGACATGCTAAATTCAATTGAATTCAAATCTGAATTAGACAGAAATGGATATAATAGACAACACATACAAGTCCATTTTTAACAATTTTAAGTACAAAGTACAAATTCTGTATATTATATATAATAATGTAATAGACATAATTGACAAATGCCATTAGTATCGTAATATAATCATAATAGCCATAATTGACAAATGATATTTGTATCCATATAATGATGTAATGGACATAACAGAGTTACTTGTATAAATATGATATAATGGCCATAATTGACAAATGTCATTTGTATATTGTGATGCAATGGGTATAATTGACAAATGCTTGTGCATCTATATATAAAGAGCATAATTTGCATTTCAACTTATAAAGTTTAAAGTTTAAAGTCTATAAAGTTTTGTTCAATAATGTTCAAAGGAATCTTTGGAATGACAGTTTGGTACAAGGCTTTACATTTAGTGAACAAACACCAAGACTATTTTCACCATTTCCTTGTAGATTATTGAATTACAGTCTGTTTATGTTAGGACTCTATGTGACTATGGATATTTTTCTCAGTCACTAGCATCCCTTAGTGAAGTCTCAAATAAGTGTCATATGTACAGTATATGCACCAATAAGACAGACTAAAGTTTTCTTCAGAGTCAGTTACTGATTAGAAGTATCATTTAGCAAGTTTTATGAACTTTCAACTCTTTGTTATTATGTCAATTTACCATAAATACTTGAGTCTTGGTCAATGTAACTTGTTCTACAGATTACCCATCTTCACAGACCCAATCTGCTGGAAATGGACCATTGCAGTTTTTCCTGACCTATTCAACATCTTATTCTGTTTACTGAAGAACAAAACAAACCAATGATTTATTGATTATATTATTTATATTATTAATATATATTATTATTATAATATTACTTCTACTCTGCCTCCATTCAGCCATCTGATAAGCAAACCTAATTGTATCCATGGCCAATGTGATACAGGGAAGAAAGGAAATGTTTCCTTGAGGTAATTATAACTTGATTACTCAAAACCTTATTACAGTTAATATGATTAGGCATGAAATGTAAATGTCATACAGGGTGCTCTGTGAATAAGATAGGGATAGGGATGTGAACTAATTATTTTAATTAAAATGTGATATTCATTTAAATTTTGTTTAATGTTAGTTTAGTAAACTGGGCAGGAACTAGTGAAAGATTTAACTGATATTGAATTAAAATTGGTTGATAATGTGAACGATTCATTTTTTTTGTATATATATTTTCTTGGCTAAAGTAGTCCAATAAAAAAGGATGTGTAGAATCACAACTGCTGAAGTGTCTATTGTATATGGAAGGACTAGATGTTTAATATTTGCACTTTGTGGGCTATCATGCTTTGTAGCATTTTTTAAAAAGAAATATTACACTATTCAATATCTTATTCTGTTTACTGAAAAATAATCAAGATTTTGCAATAACTTTACTTATACTCTGCCTTGTTTCAGCCATATGATAAAAAGACAAATGTTGTTGGCCCTGGACAAAAGTTTTCCAGGAAAACAAAATACTTCATTCAGGTAATTATAACTTGATTACTCAACCTTATTACAGTTAATATAATTAGGTATGAAATGTAATGTCATACAGGGTGCTCTGAGTAAGGTAGGGCTGTGAACTAATTGTTAAAATTATTGTGATATTCATTTAAATTTTGTTTAATATTAGTTTTATAAACTGGGCAGGAACTAGTAAAGGAACTGACTTTTATGTTGATGTTAGGAAAATTTATCATTTTATGTGACATTTGACATTCTTAAATAATACTATTTAAGGGTAATGATAGGAAATATTAGGAAAATTTATCCCACTGCAGGCAGAGTAGTGTCCCTAGATAAGTGTGCTCCAAGAAAACAATTTTCGCTTCTTCAGTATTTATTTTGCTTTGTAGCATTTTTTAAGAAATATGACTATTCAATATCTTAAGATTTATCAGTAATTTTACTTATACTCTGCCTTTCAGCCATCTGATAAGCAAACCAGATTTTGGCCATGGACAAATGTGATCCAGGGAAAAAGAATTTTTTCTTTGAGGTAATTATAACTTGATTACTCATACAAACCTTACTGTAGTTAATATAATTAGGCATTAAATGTAATTGTCATACAGGGTGCTTTGTGAGTAAGGTAGGGCTGTGAACTAATTGTTTAATTAACATGTGATATTCATTTAAATTTTGTTTAATGTTAGTTTTATAAACTGGGTAGGATCTAGTCAAGGAACTGACCTTTATGTTGATGTTAGGCAAATTTATTCTTAAGTGACATTTGACATTTTTTGAATAGTACTATTTTAGGTTAATGATAGAAAATGTAAGAGAATTTATCACCACAATGCAGGCAGTGTTGTGTCCCTGGATAAGTGTGTACCATGAAAACAAAACATGCTTTTGCTTTTTCAGTATTTATTTTGCTTTGTAGCACTTTTTAATAATGTTCAGATTAATATTGTATGTTTACTGAAGAACAAAACAAGATTTATCAATAATTTTACTTGTACTTTGTCTTGTTTCAGCCATCTGATAAGCAAACCAGATTTTGGCCATGGACAAATGTGATCCAGGGAAAAGACGTGTTACTCAAAACAAACTTTATTGCAGTTAATATAATTAGGTATGAAATGTAATTGTCATACTTGTCATACAATGTGCTCTGAGTAAGGCTGTGAACTAATTGTCTAAATTAACATGTGATATTGTTTAAATTTGTAAACTGGGCAGGAACTAATGAAGGAACTGACACTTATGTTGATGTTAGGAAACTTTTTCATTCTATGTGAAAGTATTTGACATCTTTTGATAGTACTATTTAAGGTTAATGATCATCACACTGCAGGCAGAGTAGTGTCCCTGGATAAGTCTGCATCAGGAACACAAAACATACTTTTGCTTCAGATATTTATTTTGCTTTGTAGCATTTTAGAAATAAATATTTTAACTATTCAATTTCTTATGTTTAATAAACAAAGCTAGATTTATCAATAATTTTACTTATACTCTGCCTTGTTACTTATACTCTGCCTTGTTTCAGCCATCTGATGATAAAAGTTTTTTGCCCTGGACATATATATCCTTCAGGTAATTATAACTTGATTACTCAAACCTTATTGCAGTTAATATAATTAGGTATGAAATGAAATTGTCACAGGGTGCTCTGTGAGTAAGGTAGGGTTGTGAACTAATTGTTTCAATTAACATGTGATATTTATTTAAATTTTGTTTAATATTAGTTTTGTAAACTGGAAGGAACTAATGAAGGAACTGACATACCTTTATGTTGATATTAGGAAAATTTATCATTCTATGTGACATTTGACATTTGTTGATAGTATTATTTAAGGTTATTGATAGGAAATGTTAGGAAAATTTATAATCACACTGCAGGCAGAGTAGTGTCCCTAGATAAGTGTGTGCCAGGAAAACATGCTTTTGCTACTTCAGATATTTTGGTTTCTAGCATATTTTTAAAAAGAAATTAACTATTTACTGTCTTATGTTTACTGAAGAACAAAATATGATTTATCAATAATTTTACTCTGCCTTGATTCTGCCATCTGATAAGCAAACCCAATTGTAGCCATGAACAAATGTGATACAGGGAAGAAAGGAAATATTTCCTTAGGATAATTACAACTTGATTACTCAAAACAAACCTTATTGCAGTTAATATAATTAGGTATGGAATGTAATTGACACAGGTTGCTCTGAGTAAGGTAGAGTTGTGAACCAATTGTTTAAATTAACATTTGATATTCATTTAAATTGTTTAATATTAGTTTTGTAACCTGGGCAGGAACTATTTAAGGAACTGACATACTTTTATGTTGATGTATCATTCTATATAACATTTGACATTCTTTGATAGTTTTATTTTGTATATTATTTTGTGTATATATATATATATATATATATATATATATATATATATATATATATATATATATATATATATATATATATATATATATATATATTTTCTTGGCTAAGATAGTGCAGTCTATGTGACAGAATTGATATTTGATAGTATTATTCTAGGTTAATGATAGGAAATGTTAGGAAAATTTTTTATCACACTGCAGGCTGAGTAGTGTCCCTAGATAAGTCAGCCAGGAAAACAAAGAATACATTATTTTGCTTTTGCTTATTCAGATATTGTCTTTGTAGCATTTTTTTGTAAAAAAATGTTACACTATTCAATATCATATTTGGTTACTGAAGAACAAAAGATTTATTGATAAACTTTACTTGCCTTGTTTCAGCCATCTGATGGTAATCAGACTTATGATCAGCCATCTCTCCCTGGACAAATGTTTTCCAGGAAAACAATATTTCCTTCAGGTTACATGATTAGTCAAACAAACCTTATTGCAAATAATATAATTAGATATGAAATGTAGCTGAGTAAGGTAGGGCTGTGAATTACCATCAATGCTTACACAAACTGCAAAAAACTATACACCCTAATCGGCAATTGTATTATGCGAGGGTAAATCTTGGTCTATGTCACTTGTTTTACTGATACTCCAAAATCGGGCGTTCCCCGGTTTCAAACCGTCTTTAATTGTAACCGGATGGAACTGGTTTTAACAGGTTTAAACGTTAAGAACGTTCCCAAAATTTTTTAACAATTAAATCTGAATGGAATAAACCGGTTTGAAACCGGACATAACTGGTAGGAACAAATTCGAACCATATGGAACAGTTATAAACCGGTTTACACCCGAGAGCCAACTAAAACTAAAATTCATAGGTTCAATAGACAATTATTGCATATATAAAATAGTCTTTGGAATAATGGGGGCAAATACTATCACAGTACAGTTTAGCTCTGAATTCTACAGAACACCTCAGCAAGAGAGACCTGTGGGAGTTAGTAGGATTGTGAAAGTGACACCTGTATGTCGAGCCGCTAGGGGCTGATACGGGGTATATAGGGACACTGATAACATCAGCCAATACTCCATACATTCACCGTAGGAAGCGGGTTTGAAGCATACATGGGCATACTAGTCGAGTAATTTATTGACAAATTGGGGTTCAAAAGCAAAGCTTTGAATGCATGAAAACTTGGCAATGGCCCAAAGGAATGAAAGTAGCACTGATTTTGGAACAGTGACTAACGAGCCCCCAGGTTGAAGGTAAGGAGCTGTAAGGGGAATACTGACTGGAAATGCGTGATAAGCCTGATACACGTAAAGATAGGAATAGTGTAATATACGTATTCGATAGCCATTTAGGAATTTCACATGTGGATAGTGTAGGATAGATGAGTATAAATGTCCCTTAAGCATAAAGAAATAATTGTGTGCTGGTCTCACTAAGTAAACAAATGAATAGTGCATTGATCGACACAGGCGTGTAATAAACTAATGACGCACATGATGTAACATCTGCCTCTGTGCAAAGTTAATAATGTCGTGTGCACCATCGACCCAAGGTCTGGATAAGATGGGTCCAGAATTCCAGCCTTAGCATCACTAGTAGCCGCCTCCAAGTTGAAGGAGTGCCCATTATAACGACGTGCAGCTGGACAAAATGACCTTAATGGCAGTGATAAAGAAAGTTCTACTTAAAGCGTGATCATTACCACGAGAAACAGGATCACAAGGACAAGCTCCTGCTAATGTCTGAATACGATGGAATTTCTTCATCACACGGCATGAAGACATCAATGCACATAATATGGATATTCACCCTTTGATGCCCTAAAATGCAGAATGAATAGGCTCATACCAGTTTGAAATATGTCAGACGTACAAAAATTGTTTGCAGCAGAGAAATGGGCTCCATGAAAAGTAAATTATCACCGCAAAAAGCATAAGAGCCAGTGCAGAAGCAGTTTGTAGCACGAGTTTAGTTTACTTAGTCCATAGTGTTCCAAGCACTGCCTTATGTCACATAATATACCATTCGTAATAGAAAGCCTTTCTGACACCTTTCAATAAATTCTTTAGTCGAAGCAAAGAAATAATACGAGTTAATGGAGTATGGATACCAAGATGCAAGTATGATTGCCGAACACCGGCTAGATAAAGTTTTATAGTGTGATACATCTATGCAGCATCTGCGTACAATGCGCAACAAAGTAAATCAAGGTGTCCTTATTCACAACAGTGGGCAAACTATCCTGGAATCCACAATTCCGACCATTAGCAAGAAAGACTTGAAGGTTTGGAAGCCTGAAGAAGTATATCTGGTGCCTGTGGCAAAAGAAGATTTCCGCAAGAAATGTATGGGAAGCTCTAGGTAAGCAGTAGTCTTGATGGAGGGGGGGAGCACTCACATGGTTGTTCCAGAATCGTGCAACCATTCATTATGTCCTTGCGAATATGGCTGGGCACAATTTCCAACGATGGGAGTTTGTCAACGGGCACATGTTTGGGAGAATCTGGTGTTGTCATCCTTCCGCCTTGAGAGAGCAGATTGAAGGTTCTAGACACTTATGTGATCTACATGTATCCCTCGCAGCCAGACTGCAGGAAGATTGAAGCTGTTGTACTTTTACGGTGATGTGGTTGTTGAAAATTGTAACTATGCGGCGACATGTGCTTATAATTCGGCTAACTTGTTTGATAGCTGCCACGTCCCACATATGATCACTTGGTGTATCAGCTGTTTGCAAAACACGTGACGAAGCTGTTGATGCATTACTCATCTGGTCTCGTAATAATGCTCTTGAACAAAGATGAACCACCCATCACATTATCAGCACTGATGTTCTTCTGAGCTAGCTGTTTAACCAGTTTGAATCGCAGTTCATTTTTATTTCTCTTCTGAAATGTCCGCCCAAGTTGAATTTGTCGCAGTGATGACGTCATGGTTATGTTCTATATTGCGAACACTAATCAAAGGATTAAACAGTTTGTCTTGATCTACGAGAAACCATTGTGGACGGAATAAAACAAGATTCCCAAGGAACAAAAACTAACATCTGTATTTGTTCTTTCCGCAGTTAAATGCAGTGTTGACTTTAAAGCACATTTCAACAGGCACCACAACTGCTGTATGAATGCCGAAAACAATTGACAATGTCTGACCACATTTTCCAGCTAAGCATCTTATTTGTTCAACACATCTAAATTTAATTACTAGCTTAACAAATTCTGGCAACAATGACATCACGTTTGGTAGAGAAACACTAGTAGACAAATAGGGGCCCAACAAGGGGCCAGAGAAGGATGCAATCTATTATATTACAATTAAATCCGTTTCCCAACAATACGTTTTACTTGAAAACATCATCGACTTAACCGGGTAACTTTACAACCGGTTCGAACCACATGAATTCGGTTGAAACCGGTTAAAACTTAGTTAAACTCATTGAAAAATAACATTTTACATGAAATCGGCAAGGATAAAACCGGTTAGAACCGGTCATCACTGGCTGGAACTTAGTTACAACCATTCCAAAAAGAACTTTTACACGAGGTCAGCGTGGTTAGAACCAGTTGAAACAGGCCATATTTGTTTGGAATCGGTTGGAGCCAGACTGAACCAGTTCTGGTTTAACCGGTTAGAAAACCGATTCAAAAAAGAACTTTGACATGAAATCGGCATAGAATAAAATGGATTGAAATCGGCCATAACAAATTCGAATTGGTTTGAACTAGATGAAGACTGTTTGAACCGGTTTTTTTAAAAAAAAAACTTTGTTAAAACAATTCCGAAAAGGAATTTGTACACAAAAGGACAAAACTGGTTTTAACTCAAAGTTGCTATTATCTTATACGGAATCGTTCATCTCGAATCGGAACAAACTCATCCTCTTCCCACAGGAAACGAGTTGAGTCATCAATTTCCTGACCTTTGGGTACAAGAAAATTTTATGATTGTCTATCATCAGCTTTTTATCAAGTCCAAAATTTTGTCGAATTTAACCTTTAAATACAGGAGAATGCACTTGCTTACATAATTATATTTACCAAAACAGCACACAGCTGCTGTGCAAAAACAAATCAAATTTTAATCTCACTATAGCTTAGTGCAAAATTTACTTTCAATTTTATATTTAAAAAAAAATATTTTAATACGATATACAAAGAATTTCAATCTTCATACTTTTACCAAAAAATTTCTTAATATCCTCTGTTATTTAAACCGAGTCCTCGAGGACTGACAATGGGAAAAAATACATCAATACAAAGGTAAAAGGTAATCAGGATCAAATTACAAGTATAATAACATTGGAGAAAAAAACAGTCAAAATGCAGTAAACAAATCCACGCCTGTGAATCATAGACCATAATACAACTATTGAAGAAATACAGCAAAGGATAAAGACCAGCCATTTGACTTCATGAAGACCCGATAACTGGGGAAAAAACTGCAGTGGTATGGGCATGTCTCGAGATCCTCAGGACTTACTAAGACAATGCTGCAAGTAAAAAGAGTGGCAGGAAGAGAAAGAGGCGGGAAGATAACAAGCTTGACATTGAGCGACTCGCTAAGAAAAATCGAGAGAAATGGAGGAAGCTTGTTCGTTCTTGTGTGGTGCCCCGAACGGTCTCCCAGACTACAGGCTGGATGATGTGTAAGTGCGTAGAATTGAAAACAAATTGCTGCAGAAGTGCTAGGTTAATCAGAAATTCTGTTAATTTATCTGAACAATAATATATATCCCCATCATGATATAGATTTAAGAGCAAGTGCGCAATAGAATGGCGTATTCATCACATTGAAGCGATAATCCTTAATAATGAAATACGACGATACGATATTGTTTCTACTGCCCAATGTATCTCAAAATTGCAATATGTTCATTTCTAAGTATGTTTTTCAGATTTGAATTGACAGTGAGACTTCAGTTAGAGACGAGGATATAAATGCTATTAACAAAGACTTTGGAGATGATCGATTACTTACAGAAAATTGTGATACTGCACAAATATATAAAATCTGAAAACATATGCTCCACTAACCCAAACAAATATCAACGAAAAGACTTACGTATCAAGTAGTACATAACTGATCCAAATCGAGTCTTTCTTGGCAAGGACTTGTTATTAAACTCCAGGGAGATTTGAAGCAAAAGAAAACAGACTTTGTTGCTGCTATTAAGATGAAAGTGAAATGAGTAATTTTGGATCAAGATGCATTTATCACGAAGCAGATATTACAATTATTGAAGAACATTCTTCAGAATTTGTTGTGGTTGTGGGTTTAATGCCATTTCAGCACAAGATAGGCTATACATGGCAGCCAGTATAATTGGTGGATGAAGAACCACCTACCCACGAGAAGCTAATGGCAGGCTTTCTCACGTACTCACGTTAGCCGAGCCTGAAACTCAAACCCACGCAGGTGTGGGAGATGACAGTGATGACTCTTTAAACCATTCAGCCACTCGGGGCCCCTTCTAGAGAAATTGAGATATACAAAATGACCATGGCAGGCATCTTAAAAATCAGATCAGCATCACTTCCAGTCAGGATAAACTAGACACCACAAGAAAAGTCTTCTGGTAAAATCCCATGTTGATACCAGATATAGGGATGAACCTTTATGTAAAGTCTCATGGCAATTATACAGGAATAATAAACGTGTACTAACGGATCAACTGACAACATGCTGGGATGACTAGTAGAGCTAAAAATTATAGCACTAAAAATACAAAAAAAAATATTCATTTAAAGTTCACATGTAGTGTGCATAATAGCATAAGACCTGCCAAGTGAACTACAAAATACCACTTATTTATTATCCAGGATATAAAGAGTAAAGTTAGATTACCAAATAAACTTATTTACAGCCAAAAGTCAAAATGGTATATGTAAAAAATGGATAAACTCATAACAAAGATTAGCAGATGCACCAAGATGAACAGACCTCGAACCATGCCATGTTCAGCTTTGTGTAAGGGATTTGATGACGGCAACAAAGTACAGACCTTTACAGTAAGTACAGAATTAAACAAGTTATCATTTAATAGTCATTAATTATTGTAACTCTGTCCAAAACAATTCAGGCATAACTAATTAGGCAGGGTGAGAATATCTCTTATATTTTTGTGGGTTTTCACATCTGATGACAGACAAAATGAATCTTTTAAGTAACTATTAGATTCATTATTGCTAATTTTCTAGGAACAGAATGCTTAATCATAATTCAACTAAACTGATAAAATTATTAAAATATACATTATCCACATTTCTAGTCATATGTTCTTTTCGTACTGGATCCAATGACTCCTACCGACTGGATTCAAACCTGCAAGAGAAAGTTTTAATGTGAAGCCTGTTTCCAGCGACCCCTTCCAATGGTTTCCTTCGAGAATGACAACATCAGTTATTGGAAAGCTGATTATCCAGACTATTTAAAACTTTCCCTAAGGCAATAGAATTTTAAATGTACTGCTTGTCAAACTACTTTTAAAAGTGTTGTAAAGAATCAAGTTTAATGATAAAAGCATAAACATTTGAACAAAAAATAATCAGTCAATAAAGGGTGAAATATGATTCACAGTAACATGCTTGTAAAAGTAATTACTTTTTTCCTTTTAATGCAAAGTTACTGCTTTAGCACTTCCCACTGGTGAGGGTGCTAAGAAATCAACTGCAAACTGTTGCAAAGAATCCCAAGAAATATGGCTGAGATGCTACATACATACATACATACATACATACATACATACATACATACATACATACATACATACATACATACATACATACATACATACATACATACATACATACATACATACATACATAGTGCGTTTTTTAAAGTGGCTAACTACCAGCACTGGATAACTTTTTTTAAAAAATCACTTTTATATTAACAGTTATTCACTTTTCCTCCCTTATCCATTTATGGAATAACCCTTAATACACTATAATTCCTACAGTACTTAAAAACAATCACCTGGTTTAGTCAGCAGTATTACAGGAACATAACCCTATTCATTCAGTCCTTTATGTGACAAATCCATATTCTAAGTCTGATTAAAATCAGGCCTGATATAATATACATTGTGATAACTGCAAACCAGATGCAAGATTGCCTAATTAACCTGCATGAAAAAAAAACATAAGGACCCTACCTGGCCTAATTAGCTGCATTGTATGAGCACACTTTTGGCATCAATATTTTTAAATCAATTCCATATGTGGACTATAATTTATAGATTACTATATTTATATGGGAAAATATGAACAAGTTTATTGGATGGCTATCTTGCGAGTGCAGAACATACATATACACGACCTTGGGAATGCAGAATATCTGAAACAAAAACCGAATTCATATTTTTTCAGTCAAATGCAGTAACGTTTTGATTTGTATTATATGCTCAGTATCTTATTCTTCCTAAGATTTAAATATATAAACAAAAATAAAGTAAATGAACGAAGGCTGCATTCCAAACTAAATACACAAGCGTAAATTCACCCTTACACAACATTTTTAATGTGCACCTAACTCTGCCCATACAAATTTGAAGTTGGCCGTGCGCTATATGCAAGCTTTGAAAGAAAATGGCGTTTGAAATTTGGAGTAATGTTAATGAATACGCATTGCACAACTTTTCATTTGATCTGGAATGAATGCATTTTGGTATTTGTGTTGATTCAATTCAGTTCACGATTATGGTCTGAATTTATCTACATGAACTTTTATTGCATTCTAGCAGCGCCTGCCAATTTAATCATATTGAAGTGTGCGGACATCAGCGAGCCTGTTTCTTTTCTGTCATTGAATAATTCAGATCATGTAGAAGAAACATGTACTCAAAATAATCTTGTGAACCCATGACATGGTTCATGTAATTTAGATTTGCAGAACTTGTATATAAAACTGATAAAACCGATATAAAAACAGATCTTATAGTCTACATAGTAGTAACAAACTAAATGCAATATCACCTCATTAACACACATGAAGTTTGCTCATTGTTCATAGTGACTGCAGTGATACTATATCTAAGGTCTGATCAAATCTGACATGGCCTCCACAAAGTAATATGCCCAACCATGCATTGTTAAATTCGTCTGATATCTTAACATCAGGTTTAAGCAAGATTAGATGATAAATATGGCCAACAGAGTGATACAAAGCATCTGGATGGACAATCTATGCATGGCAACACCACAACTAACCATTATGGTCAGATCTCTAAAACGTGCATCTATATAACAGATCATACCTTCTCCAGACATATTTTGCGATTTTGGGACAAAGGATGAGCGCTATTCCATTTATACACTGAAATCTGCAAAAACAATAAGAAAAGGTTTAGAATATTCTCAATATTGCAAATAGTATTTATTTTATCAACTGAGCTAAAATGTCAACCTCATGCAAATCAAATGACGTTTATCTAAACCTATCTAAAAAAAACATACTGGGTGTCAGTGATGTATGCAATTCCAGTACTAATTACACATTCAACTTAATTCCCTCTTTTTAGGCTGTAATAAACATTTTTCTGATGAATATTCAGAAATGGTCCTGGCTGTTAAAACGTAGCCAAAAAATCGCCAACAGCAATATTATATCTCAATTTTCAGAAAGTGTTACCAGAATAAATAATGTAATAGGCTATGAAAATTGAACACTGGATAGTTACTTTATTGACAAGTAATATGTTTTTATAATATTTTAAAATAAATCATTTCATGATGAGGACTATTTTACATCTGAAAGAAAGCATCAATGTAAAAATATCAACTTTGCTGACATCTGCTAAAGTCTAGCTCATTTTTTTAATTAAATTCTTCCTGCCCAATTGTATGGCTAGCTTCACAAAGTACATCTCACTGAATGTTGTCGAGTTTTTCTTGAAACGCAAACTTGATCTATTTCCATAATAAAACTTACAAGAGTAAACACCTGGCATAAATGTACCGTATATATAGGCATTAGTGACCATATCAATTCAGGAAAATTTTGGCTGATAGTCAACATTGTTACATGCATATACTAGTTAAGATGATCCGACAAAAGCGCGCCGACATACACTCTGCGAAAGATATAAAAAAAAAGTTTTCAGAGTACTTAGAGTTCGGTGTAGGTATGTCTATTTAAGACCAAATATTACAAATAATACGAAATAATTGTAATTTTAACATGTTCAAATGGTTCAACTAACAGTTACTGAGTTTATTACTCTAATTGCTAATGTTGTATGCGATACCTTTGTCTTTGGCAAATAATCGGCAGTCAGTTGATAGACTATACATGGCTATCAGTGCATCTGCTAGAGGAAGAACCCAGAAAAATCCTAGGAAGAAACCAAGCACGGGAAGTTACTGGTATAAGCTTTCCCATATACCTACATTGGCTAAGCCTAAGACTCGAACCCAAGCAGTCAGTATGCGAGACCATTCTACAACCCATCGACATATGCAACACTATTTTTAACCATGCACTTTCATAATACAGGAATACTGATATTTGCATGTATCATCATGGAACTAACTGCATACTGCTAAAGTTAGATATACTAAATATAGATCAAGGGAAGTAACGTGTGTGGGGTGTAGGTCAAAAGAGAAGCAAAAACATTAAGAATTTAAGTTTCATTTTATATGCTTTCGTTTCACTTAATTTAACAGGAAAAATATGACTCAAAAGGTAATTGTGCTTGCTGTTGATCCTAAAAAACAGTTCAGTGTGGTTAGTTTACAATTTTAATCATATCTATTAAATGCTGAAATTAATCTCAATCTGCTTCATCATTAGTTGACAACACATTAACACAAAGCATTTCATCATGCCAAGTCAAAGAACAATCCACCCTGGTCAACCAAACCTTGTCTAGGCAGAATTCAAACTCGCATCCTTCTGGTCGCAAGTGCATCACACTAACTTGTGTTTATGGTCTTTAAGTAATAGAAAGGAGAATGTTTTGATGTGCCAATAGGTTAGGTAAGTGCATATAGTCTTGATATATCACCATGATCTAATTCATAATGTTTTAAATCAAATTCAGTAATCCCAAAATACTGATTTAGTAAAAAAAAAATCTCACTTTGTATTTCCAAATAAGCGATTCTTCTCTAATTACATCTGAACAATCCAGTGATTGAACCTAATATAGGAATTCTGTTTTATCAAACTTTTACATAAGAAATCGAAGATATAATAAAACGACCAGGATGTGGTTCATATGTGTTTTCAGAACATCATAGTTTCTAAAAGAAACAAACTTAATTCAAATAAAAGTAACGAACTTATTTACAATTTGTAAACATTTCAACCATCAGGTGAACAATAAAATTTCCAAGGGAAATCCAAGATCCTAAAATAAAATCTAAACGCTTTTCCAAAACGACATTAGATCTGCCTAAACTCCTGCCCTCAATTACGGACAAAGGTCAAAAACACAAATATAGCAAACATTGAGCATCAAAAAGGCCTGTTATATAATGAATATTCATGTTGATATGAATTATATAAGAAGCTGTCCTTAAGGTAGATTTATGCATCAAGAAATGTCTATAGATCAAATTATTGGCTCAGTTACTTACATAACATATGTATTTGTTTAAACATCAGTTGTCAGATGTCTTAAAACAATATTCAAGGTTCACATTGTCCAATAACTGGCCTTACTATGTTATTTTCATCGAAAATCATTTTAATTCTGAAAGATGAGTGAACCTTAATTCTTCAAAATCGACCTGAACTTCTTTGGAGCCGAAATCAACCAAAAACATGCAATTACATATTGATAATAAAGCCTAGTTTATCAAACATAAAGACAGTTTTGTTATTTGTGTGTTATTTAAGACTATGTAGTACATAACACAACAATTAATACGAGTTCTGGCTATGATTCTTTTAAGATGCATGTAATTTGTGTATATTACCTTTCACTGCAGGACTCCCTCGTCCCTTACTGAAGACTAGGGTGGGAGGGGTTTGTGGGAGCAGGCGAATAGTTGATCCATGAGGCACATGGTCATCAATATATCCAGACTATTTCCTTGAATATTCCAATTTATTTTCCTTGTTGGTCTTTACCTCATCGGCTGGCTTCTGACTTGAAAAGATCCTGTAATGAACATGTAATGCTCTTAAATCTGATCATTTTTGGATTATCTTAAAGCTTACATCTAAGTGACAGATTTGATTTTTAGCTGAGAAATCGAATCTCAACTATGCAGTAAGTTATTGACCATTAAAGCGTTTTGCGAAGAGAAACACTCAGTAGTCATGAACCTTCATTAATTATTTACTAAACTCCAAGAGAATCATTCAAGAGTCAGGAACCTCAGTCAAACACTTCCTAGAGCTTCAAGGTTTATTTTATCCTACTGTTCTGAATTTAAAGTAATTATGACATATGGACATTTAAATTCAAAATTGACAATAAAACAAACCGAACAGGATAAACAATTTTCAAAAAGATTTGTACTCACCCTGTATATGGAACGGAATGGGTTTTGGAGTCAGCTGTGATTTGTTACTTGAGAGATGAGCTGGTTTCTTTTGTTGGTTGCCCTGACAAGTTCATCCTGTAAGGCCAATATCGATGTAATACGGCTGTATCTTGCATCTGAATTTCATTAAAGTGATAATGCAAAACAGATGAGGAATACAGTTAAAATGAATTTCCTGTCATTTTTATAAATTTTAACTGCAGTGTTGAAGCCATCTTGTATTCTTGAGCAATAACAATAATAATAATAATAATAATAATAATAATAATAATAATAATAATAATAATACTAATACTAATACTAATACTAATACTAATACTAATACTAATAATAATAATAATAATAATAATTTGGTACCAAATTATTATGTTAACACCATAAATTGTTTTAATTTTGTTGTTGTGAAAAGGCTATGTTGATCTGTCTACTGACAAGCTCCAACAATATTTTTAAGATGAAGTATGGTGACCTTATCTAATGTAATATGTTATCTTGTGTAATATTTTATAAAATGTAATATGAGCATAAAAACAATTTTCAACATCACTACGCTGGCCATACTGAATTACAGCATATTTTTTAAACTAATTACTGTCCTGTTTATTATGAAAAGGAAATATCTGTACATAGGGAATAATTATAATATTCATTAGCACAATAGAAAAGAAATACATCACAGTTTTTGTCTTATGATGGCCCCATTCTTCCCTGACATACCCATGATCCATCCCCTTTAACACAGTGGCCATTTTCCACGACTTTTCAGTTTGTTACAACAACAATATTTTATTCCCTGGATTTTCCAAATATTTTATTGGTGTTGGGATAAAGAGTTCACTAAAACAAGAAATCCAGAAAATATGTTGCTTTTTAGATCAGTATACGATATTGTAATAGTCTAATGTATCCCGATATAATTTTCAATTCATTATCCACCCACTAAATCACGTCACTTGCAAGATCAATTTAATATAAATTACGTAGATGTTAATATTTAAACTTGTCAGATATTGATTGCAACATTTTTTCTTAGAGATTTGTCCAAATCTGGATAAGAATGTGGATCTTACATTTAGCATACCCTATTTACTAAGTTTGATCAATGTTAAAACAGCTTTTCGAGTGTTACAAGCTGATTTAACCAGATACAAGATCAAACGTTTTTCAATTTGAGAACATCAGATTTAAGATAAACATTACCGCCATTGATAATGATCTTAATTAATATATCCTCGGAAACCTTAGTTACGTATTATGTTTATTCTTAAAATATTGCATATAATACTAATATTTCATTCAATGTTTAACGCTCCTTTAACAAAATCACATACAAGATCGCTTCATTAATATAAATTATGTTGATGTTGCTAATATTCAAACTTGTCAGACGCTAATTAAGTAATTGTTCTTTGAGGTTTGTACATAGTTCGATAAGAAATGTGGTTCTCACCATCTTATAATGCAAATCTATTTACTAAATCTGACCAATGGTTTAGATCAATAATATTAAAATTATATTCATAAATGGATATCACAATACAGATGACAGTTTCTATTGGATTGATCAGAAAACTCTGAACACCATGGTAGAATTTTTTTTTTGCATCAAAATTAGAATAAAAGTAAATATCAACAAAATATATATAAAACTGGGGCATTTAAGTCTAACAAATATGTGTACAAATTTATGATTGGATTGAGTTTCTAATTTCATTTAATTAGAAAACATTGTGGAAATTAATTCTAACAAAATGAATGAAAACATAGGGGGAATGAATGCAAAAAATCATCTAGGAAAATCACTTGTTTTAAAATGGCTTCATTTAAACTGATTTTGCTCAGTCCAAAAGCAGGTGTTCTGAAAACTGAAAAACAATTACTGTATTGTATAAATTTATGCGAAATAACAGTCCTGATAAAATAAGCAGAACTGTTTACTACTTTACTAACAAGACAAAGTGGGCTGCACATGAAACATTTAGCATCTTTTATCAAATCATTAAAAAATATGGGTAGAGAATTTGCTGAGTAATCATTCTGACAAATTAACAATTCCAAACAAAACTACAGCAGTTGGTTATTGACAGTGAGCGTGGGTGGTATACTTTTAAATTGGAATCCACCTTATATACCATGGTATTCAAGAGTGGTTTAAATGTCAATATACAGTGAGTGAGTGATTTGGATTTTTAATGTAGCTTTAATAATTGTTCAGTCACATCACTACGATGTCTTCAGTGGCAGTTTATAGTGATATCATACCACTGTTGCATCAAGCTGCAGACATATGTCCAACCCAGTCACATTATTCAGACAAGGCCAACCAGTGCTAACACTTAATCTCTTAATGCTGAGCGCAAAGTAAGGCAGCTGTTAAAACCATTTTTATAAGTCTTTGTTACGACTCGGCAGGGATTGAACCTTGACCTCCCACATCTGAGGCAGATGCTCTAACTAGGCCACCAGAACGATTTTTAACATAAAATAAACTCTTTGTTCACAGAAGAATGGACATAAACTGGTATCCAAATCGAGAAAATTGCACATTTACACAGAAATTAGCGCTCATTACGTGATGCAGTTCTATCTCAAAATAAAATTTGTCTAGATTTACCTTCGTCTGCTGTTCCAAATCGAATAATACATATCCTGTCAATCTGAAATATCTGTATCCATAATCATACTTTCAAATGAATATCCAACAATCTTAGTATTTTAACTGACACACTGTTATACTTCTCTAACCAAACTAAAACTATGACATTACACTGAACTTGCATACTGTAGTGTAGACATTTAAAAATCATGTTGAGACAAATGTTATATTTCTTCAGAAGGATAGTTACAATTTAAATTATGATTGAAGAAAAAAAGAACATTATTCAACTCATTTAATAAATTAAGCCATTATCCGTTTTAGATCGTCAATACATTAGAACGTTCATGAATAATTATTAGTCGTTAACCTTTTTACTCTTAAGTTATGAATTCATCCTAGACAGATGTTGCAGACGCAGGCACTTAAAAATATGTTTGTCAGCAAAAATTAAA
Organism: Potamilus streckersoni; assembly: GCA_016746295.1. Classification (NCBI taxonomy): domain Eukaryota; kingdom Metazoa; phylum Mollusca; class Bivalvia; order Unionida; family Unionidae; genus Potamilus; species Potamilus streckersoni. The sequence goes on from JAEAOA010000794.1 coordinate 108,863, forward strand.
CATAACTAAATCTGCTAGTTTTCTACACATTAACACCAGGTAGTATTATCAACCCATCTTGCCCATTCTATGCTAGTGATCTAATAAACTGAACGTACAGCACAAAGGAAATTATTCCAAATCATTTCATTATGCGTGAAGTTGATTCATATGTTGTCCAATTGGCCCCTTTGATGGCTACACCTCCGGTGTCATGCAGTCAGATGTAGCTTAATTATGATTGGTGGTTATTCTTTGCTCCATTCCATGATAAACAATAACTACCAATCGGAACTTGATGTATTTTATTCCCTGTGTGACCCATTGAAAGATTGGAAAAAAACAAATTTTGCACAAAAGTGGTTATTAAATGAAATTTATAGTACTTTTATTATATTTATATGATATTCATATATATATATATATATATATATATATATATATATATATATATATATATATATATATATATATATATATATATATATATATATATATATATATATATATATATATTAAATTTATAGTACTTTTATATTTTATTATTAATATTGTTTTTATTATTATAATTAACATTATTATATTATATCATACTTATATTAGACCTGTGGAGAAAATATGGAATCTCTTTTCATGGTAGACTGAACCAGTGACTGAACATGCAAAAGGAATAAATAAAATCATACAGAATTGGTAGGGTGTTGTTGTTGTTGGGTTTAACGCCATTTTTCAGCACAGGAAAGGCTATACATGGCGGCCAGTATTAATGGTGGAGGAAGAAACCGGGAAATTACCGGAAAGAACCACCGACCCACGAGAAGCTACTGGCAAGCTCTCTCACATATCCACATTCGCCGAATCTTAGACTCGAACCCACGCTGATAGAGGTGAGATGGCAGTGATCCGTAACGGACAGCGCTTTAGACCACTCGGCCACTCGGGGCCCCTTGGTAGGGTGTCGAATTTGAGACCAAAACAAATTATAGATGAGTGGGTGTTTGTTTCCTTTGCTAGTAATAATCCCTACTCTCAACCTTGTGCTATATGCCTTGTTCTATATGAGAATTTCCTTGTATGAGGAAATCGCACTATTTCTTCTGTTTTAAAGATAATACCATCAGTTCTTCAAAGTTTAAGACATGACGTTTTTAAAGAATTCATGCTTTGCAAAACAATGGGTGTGGTGTGAACATAGCCATGCATATGATCAAAAGAAGCAAATTCTCTAAAATTAAAATATACTGATAGCTAACAGCCTGTTTGAAATTCTTGTTATCTGTCACATATGATAACAGCATATAAATAGAAGCTAAATCTAGGTCTGTCTGTAATCGGCTTACTGGAAATACAACCAATACATAAACAAAAACACCAGATACCGTTAACTATATCTTGAGATGGGTGAACCAATAAAGACATGCAATTTGACCTGGAACTCGATATCAGCATTGCTAGTCACATGACAAATTGTTGTTAAACTAAATTTGACACATTGTACCCAGCAACCAATATGTCGTAGCATGAAGTTGCATCAAGGAAGTTTTACAAATGAGAGTTTAAAAAATGGGTTACCTAGAAAACCCCAAATGGCTGATTCCCAGCATGGTTCTTCAATTTCTTTCAGCAAATACTGGCTGGTGATGGTTCTGATGACAAATTTTAAAGTTATGAAGTATATTAAAGTATTGGAGCTGGGAAAATTGTTAATGAAGAAAGCAGTGGATGATTTTGTGCCTGAAAAGGAGTTAAATACTAGTCTGATATACATGCTAGAAGGACAGCTACAGAAGGCATGCTGGTCATTCACCCTTTCTGCAAATATAGTTAAGGCAAATACCATGCCAAATTAAAATACTGACAAAGTACAAAATAATTTTCATTTCTTTTGTAAAATAATTTAGCGCTGTGGGGTCATGTGCTACAAAATTATATTTTCCTATTAGGGTTAAGATAAAGAAAATGAAATTAAGAATAAATATTCATTTGATTAAAATACGTCTGGTAGAAAGTGAGTTATGCATCTGATTAAATGGAGAAGCTTTAAATGGCCTAAAACAAATCATCACAATGGCAGTCAATAATCTGCATAATTTAAATGCATCTCAGATCACATGAAAGAGCACCACCACCCATCAGTAAGACCTTGAAGTTAATAAGAGTATCCTGTTTGATTTCTCATTAGTTGGGATCAATTACCACTGATCACCTTATGTAGTGAACAGTGTATGATAACGATCAAATATAATGTGTACTCTAATTATGACTTAACGTATCTCTTAATTTGTCAGTCATCACTAGATGTCTGCAATGTGGCAGTCTATAGTGATGTCTAGCACTGGGGTATCTTGCCGCAGTCATAGCACAATGTCCCGCCCAGTCACATTATCCTGACACCAGTCCGACCAGCCCTAACACTAACCTCTTAATGCTGAGCGTCAAGCAAGGCAGCTGTAGGTACCATTTTTGTTAAGTCTTTGTTATGACTCAAACGGGGACCGAACCCACGACCTACCGCATCCGAGTCGGATGTTCTTAGCACTAGACCACCCGAGCGGTTCAAATATATGAACGTGTGAACTTGTAGGTATATGTGTTAAAACAACACTGGTCAAACGTATAGTTTATGTAAATATGATTTTTCACTGAATATGATTTATACACTTAAATTTTCCACATGATTCTTTATAAAGATAAAACACGAAGCTTCAGATTGTTTATTTTTTAGCCCGTATTGTTGTGCATTTGACAAACCAGATCATACGAGTACGATTAAAATTATGGTTGATGTTGGGCTTAACGCCAATTTTCAGCACACGATAGGCTAATCGTGGCGGCCAGTATTATGGTGGAGGAAAAAACTTGGAAATCACTGGAAAGAACCACCGACCCACGAGAAGCTACTGGCAAGCTTTCTCACATATCCACCATTTGCCGAATTGTAGACTCGAACCCACGCAGACAGGTGAGATGGCAGTGATCCGTAACGGACAGCGCTTTAGACCACTCGGCCACTCGGGGCCCCCTTAAAAATTATGGTGTAAATCACTCATTTTAATAGTTGTACTTGACAAATATTTCTACCAATAAGTTTAAGTGATTTAAATTGATGAGAAAATGTTATACCTTGCAAAAAGCAAATAAAATTAAATTCATTTTTAATTAAGAGCTCACGATCACCACTTCTACATTAAGCAATTATATAAATCGACATCTATTTAAAATTTACAAAGTTAAATACAGTCAAACTAAATTATCTCTACCTCTTATCTTGAGAGCCCATATGTCAAGCACTTTGGTCCTGTTTAAAAAAAAATCCTTCCTTGTTGTGTTAATTTTCCCCATTTACCTTGAACCCTGTTACGTCGAAAACTCAAGGTTGGGCATAAAGTTTTGGCCAAAGTAACACGTGGACCCGCTTATTTTGATGAAATGCTACTTTTAATATCTATCTCAATTTTACAAGAAATAATCTGGCGCTTCCGTTATTACCGGCTCGTACTGGCAAGGATGACAAGTCGGTACAGGACCAAATTTTACCGGTACAAAGTCTTATCAACCAATCTAATCAATGCATAGTTTATCACTCACACAGGGGAGAAAATAAAGGGAGAAAATAGTGTAAACAATACCTTACAGTAAGGAAAATGAAGACACGCGCTTTTGACCATTGTCCCACACAGCATCATGAATCTGATCTTGTGTATAACTCAGAAAAGTATCAGGTAAACAGAATTAAATGTAGCTAAAAATACCTAATTTGTTTTAAACATTTAAAACATTCAGTACTAAGTGTTTTCATGCTTGGTGCAAGTGTAAGACTTCATCATGGTTACATCACGTGACTTAACATGTAAATAAAAACCCGAAACAAAACTCCAAAACTAAGCCTCGCTACCGCCCCCCCCCCATTGTTAATTTGTTCTGAATAAGAAAAGCACCACTGCATGTCCAAAAGTTCGAATTCACAGACACCATTTGGTCAGGATGGGGTAGCCGCTTACTAGCCAGCCTAGTCGAACGACCTTTCAGAGATATACCTGCATAAAATTGATAGGAATATTTTCTCAGAAACTGATCCTAGCATTCGTTATATCTTTAATCTACAGACGAGTCGAATGTATATCGTTGCTGAAATTTGACCTGAATCTAGCCATTTTCAACACCTAGTCGTGTGACTACACAAACTTCACAACCTACATGTCAGTGATGGCTGAGTGCACAGCTAATTTTTGGTACATTCTAAACTTCACTTTTGTACATTTCATTTTCCTTTGTAGCAAAGAAATTTTCAATATCAATGTCGAACGGTTAATTCAAATCAGTGTTGACGGTGAATAAAATTTCAGTTAGGCTCCATTTTCTCTCGATTTTTTTTGTAAACCTGCTCTCACATATATAGATTAAAATATGCTAAAATGCTTGCTACTAGGCCGGCCAACTGTATCATCGGCAATAGTTTTAATATCAAAACCAGCAATACCGGACAGTTTCAGCAACTGCTGATATCATGACTAGCACTTAACGAGAAATCGGTTATTTTACTGTTCTTTTAGTAAAGATTTAAAATTGAGAATTTGGAAATTCTTTTTTTTTTCATGCGAAGTGAATCTGAATTACAGAAAAAGTCATGAAATTCATGCCAAAATCTCTAGGGTTTACAGCTATGGAAAACAAAATCAGTTTCATTGACAGTGCAAATCCTATATGAAATTCAGTTTTGTGCTGGGAAAAGCAAAGTAGTGACAGATTAATAGATTAATAGATTAATCATTTTGTTTTCTTGACTGTAAATCCTATACAAGATTCAAGTTTGTGTTTGGGTATGCAAATTAGTTGCAAATAACTGCACAAGAACCAAATTAAACCTTTAGTTTTTTTTGAGAGCTTAAATCCAATGCAAGATATTTAACAAATAGAAATGTTTACAAAATATATAACATTTTGTAGATAACATGTCATTTGAAGTATTTACTCAACTATTAATTAAAATGGCTACATTTTTAAACGTCTTACACAAAACCAGAGGTCAACTTGTACAGCTATTCAAAAATGTTATTTCCTGGCAAATGTCTTGAGCACATGCAATGATCGGAACAGGGAAAATACCAGGGATATTCCGATTACATATCTGGGTTAGGCCGAGATGTAGCGATCAAAAGTGACATTTGAAAGACTCATGATAGGAAAGAACCAATCACTGAAGCAATAATAATCTAATCGTATTCACTCTAAGTAGACCAGAAGTTGACCTCTGGAATGGTATCCTATGTGGAAGACACGAAGCAACGGATAAACTAAAATTGGCCCTTCAGAATCAGTGAAGTTGCTTAAATGGTAATGGATGCAAGGTGTGGTTTTTTTTTACAATGGTATATGTTATGAAAGACGATGGGCAGATAGTATGGGAAAATTAGATCGGAATCGTCGAGAGGTGAGGTTTGTGACGGTGAGAGTTACCTTGTGTTAATAGGTGATTGTACATATTAATTTACCCTAGTCCTACAACGCAAGTAGGGGTCGAGCTAGACTTAGTTTTAGGGATATATAATCTGCATTATCATATTTTAATGATATGCTCTATTTATCAGTATTATTTTCAAGCAGAGTTTTAACATTATGACTTAAAAAGCACATCAGAAACTATACATTGTAATTAGTTTTAACTGAAAGCTCCAACATGGTTGAAGTCTTGTAGTCTTGAAACTGCAAGTTGGTAAAAATGCTTAATTACTTCATGTTTTGTGTAAATTTGCGGTCAAAACGATTTCTAAAATTCATTGAAACAACCTCTTATTCATATACACTAGTGACTTCACACCATACTCTTCGTTCAGATTTCATTGTTCCCGATACAACATTACTATAATATATAACTAAGATAGACCCCCCCCCAACTGAATATCCAAGAATTTGTATTGCACATTGCGAGTGCATCTATTTTTAGAAATAAGGGTTTTCTTAATATCTTTAGAAAAAATGGTTTCCTTTCACTTTTATGCCTTGTTGAAAAAAAAATGCAATAATAGGTTTACATATTTAAGGTTGTATTATTTTCTACCCACTGGTAATAACGATATGCATTCGGTAAAATTTATATACATATACATACATAGACAGACAGAGACAGACAGACAGACAGACAGACAGAGACAGACAGACAGAGACAGACAGACAGACAGAGACAGACAGACAGACAGAGACAGACAGACAGACAGAGACAGACAGACAGACAGACAGACAGACATACAGACAGACAGACAGACAGACAGACATACATACAGACATACATACAGACATACAGACATACAGACATACATACAGACATACAGACATACAGACATACATACATACATACATAGTCTTTTCACGATAATTACGGTACATCGGAAAACAGCCTTGACCTTGCAAAATTGTTTCGAATTCCACAATAGAGGTAGTCACATTTCTGACCTAGAATAGTAAATATCTAGGTTAAATCTATCACAATATTTATACTTTTCGTTTTCATTACAATGTACATTTTCCTGAACCTATTTGCCCATTTTGCGAATACAGAATTTAATGAAGTGGTATATCATATACAGTGATGTCCGCCATTACAAATTCATTGGGGTTTCAAATACGCAAAAACGACCGTTAAAATCTTTATTTAATAAAAAAAAGTAATTAGAAAACTCTGCAACGATCATATTTTTAAAAGCAAATTATTTGCATATTTATGTCTAAATTTCAAAATCAGAATTTGGTATATTTTCATCATAGCATAGTGGGCCCAAATTCATGAAACCAAGTATTGACATCTTGCTTCTAAAAGGGATAATCGTCAATTAGCTATTAAAACTTTCATGTGAATGTGCTAGAATTTCTTTGTCGCCGTGCTATCAACACCACGTAAATACATTTGGTCTTGGGTTACAACTGTCCCACAGTTACAGCTAGGGGGCATCATAATCAAACAGTCATTTAACGTCCGAAAAATCAGGGCGAACTAGTTTTCGCTTTCATAACAAAAGGCAAATACTTTTCTCAGGCGACTTTTTCGCCCACTTCGCTTGGTAGCGTGACCCTTGTAAATACCATTTTACCGATATTTGGGTGATGGGTCTTATTGCCTTACTAATTGCACTAAATTAACTAACGAAAGTACAATTTTCAAGAATATCACACAACTAGCAACCAATAACGACACCTTTCTACAAAGAAAAGGTATGTTCTTCTCAGACTTTACTTATCCTGATGTTTTTTCTTTAATTCAAATTCTCAAAAACGAAATTGATCCATTTTCAAGTTTCGTTGGCCCATATTTAGATAAAAGCCGGGAATGCTGAAATCTGATTAGGTATAAATATTTAATGAAACGAATATATACGCAACGTTTCGTTTCATTCAAGAAACGTGAACCTACTTGATCATACCCGACTAAAATCTTTTCAAAACATTCAAATGTAGGATAACAGAACATGAGAATGCGTCCATTTCGAAGTGACATTTTGAGTCCACTAGGAAAAAGACAGCATATTAATTATACATAGATTAGTGAGTGAAAGTGTGTTGATATAGGCTGCCAAATGTGCGAGATATTCCTGAAACAGTACTGTTCCAACGTCAATGACATCGAAACTGGCTATATAAGGACCTAATTTAGGGTAGTAAAACATAACGTGTTATGTCTTACATTGTAGGACTATAGCTTACCCCAGAATCAAGTGCCCTTGTTTTCAGGATAATTCTCTATTGTATAGACTAAATTAAAAATTCCAACAACATGTTTCCCGTTCCACATATAAGGGCACATACAATTAGGAATTATGAGCCCTTACATGTGTAATTGGAATAAGTTGGAGTTTAGTAATTGACAATTGTAGTAACGACAGTCTTTTAAAGCATGTACTATTTTCTTATCCATGTATCATGTATTAATTACCCTCCCGCAAAAAAAAACTTGATTAAGTAAAAGACTGCCACCAATAAGCAAACCGGTAGATACGTACGATAAATTACCGGTAATATCAGATTTACGGCCAATATGCAAAAGAACATGCGATTCTCACCAATGTGTCGGTTACTGCACAAGAGTCTAGGGAAACTCGATTTACCGGCAACAGGTGCTCCTCAACAGTTTTTTGTAGTGCACATCCGTCCGAAGAACCGGAGTCCACAGCTAGAACCACTGCTAAACATTCACGCATGGAACCAGTTCAAGAGCAAGTTCCCTTTATTACCACTTGCACAAATAACCACCACCATCACCACCACAAGAACAACAAAAAAGCTTAAAATAGTTAATAAATGTTAACCCTGTCTCTTGAAATAAAGTGAAATAATATTGCTTAGTAAAATTATTTTCAACAATTTCATTGCAAAATAATTTTCTTCTATTTTTCTCACGGCTAAAGTGAAGGCATGTGAAAACACTCCTCTCTGAATTAAATAAACACATGAGCTACCGCACCTTATAGAGCGTATTGTGCCTGCATAAATTTCAGGTTAAATTAAAGGACATTTTGGAATTCGATTAATATGGTTAAACTATGACATCGAACAAACGACTAGTAGAATGTACCCAAATATAGTTTGTATTACAGGATTCCTTACGCCATCCTCATCTCTTAACTCTACTGGTTTCAGAATGTTTAAAATTTTTGATAAGTCTCGAAAATATAGATTTCAGAAGAATTGTCAAGTATAAGATCCCTATAGTCTGTTACAAATTCACGACTTTGTTTTTTGTATTAATTCTGTACCTATAATATGTGGAACGAGCATTTTCATCAGCTATCAATATTCTCACCAGGGACCAAAACAAATAGGTATTATAGCAATAGTCAAAATCATACCCAAGTTCATTTTCCTAGGAATTTCACGAAGCAGTAGCTACAAAAAATGGGGTATGCTAAAGTGCACAAATTGCATTTATACTGTAAACCAGCCTCTAGATTCTGTTTCTCTACAACAAAATATAGTCAAGACTATAAATGTACAGAAATCGAGGAATATGTTTCATGTTCCTTCAAAGATATATGGACATTTGCTATGTAGTACCGTATGGATCCTGGCACCCGTATCAACAACTAAAATATGTGTTTGTATGTACCTAAGTAAAATGTATTGGGCTTCCTTCACATCAACCTACAGTTTTAATTTTAGAATACTTCCTCAGAACAAACTTATCTTTCTCATTGTAAATGCTCGAGAAATACATATTGGGCTTCCGTCAAATTATGTCCGTATAGAATATGGGCATTAACATCATGAATTTTAAAATCCCGAAAAATTGTTAAAGCTACGTTAAAAATCATAAATCACATTACATCATAGATGACATCATCCCTGGAAACCAGAACTTACTTGAAATACTATGCGCTAGTAATATCTTTAATAGGATATATGAAATTTTGTGTCCTGTATAAATCAACACATTTCATAATGTTCGTGCCTTTCACATTGATTCACGTACATCAACGACTTATGCACCTGAGCTAATTAGATACAGTATTAATTTTAGCATGGGTGCTCTGAACCAATTTATGTATTTTTCTTTGTAAATACCAGTCATATTTAGTTTGTTTCTTACATATCTGTACAAGTAACATTATCTCCATGTACATTATAAAACATTTCATCTTAACGTATTGCAATTCAGCAGCATTATTCTTAAATCGTTACTCACCATGAGGTTCCTATACAAGATACCTACACACGATTCGTTCAATCGGTGCATCTGCACTCAGAAACACGATCTCCTTAACAGTGACTCTCACAGCACAAGTTCATGACAAAATAAACATCGTCAAAACTATTTCTTACAAAACCATCTGATACTAACCACCAGTAAATTCAAGGACTTGTCTTTATTGTAGACAATTATCGTATCACAAGGATACATAGTGTGACAATAGACCGAAGTCTGTTCATTACTCCATGTTCCCTTATAACATCCGTACCTAGAACTAATATTTCTGCTGAAAGAAATTTACACAAATGTAGAATCCTACACTTATACATCTTTTAGAACATATGAAAAAATTACTAAGATCTTTGTAACCACATACCAATTCGCGTATTTTTCCTGATCGTGTGCCGATAACATGTAGAATACGGACACAGACTCCACGTATCATAGCATCTCCGCTGGGAACCAAAACAACTTCATATATGAAATATAATGCTCTATGTAACATATTTAATACGATATTTGAAATCCTGTGCGCTAACTAAATCAACAAATTTCATGCTTTTCGTGCACCTCGTTTTGCTTCACATACATCAAATATTCGTGCTCCTGAGTTATAAAGTACCATATCAAATCTTACATCCGTGCAAAGAACCAATTTAAATATTTCTCTTTGTAAATCCCCGACTCAAATATAGAAATATAGTTGGTTTCTTACACATCGGTTCACGTCACATTATCTTCATGTATATTATTTAACGTCTATTCATATTTAGGTATTTAAATTTTGCAGTTTTATTCTTTAATCGTTGCTCACATTAGGTGGTTCCTATATAAGGTACCTACACACATTTCTTCCAAGCGATGGATATTCGTTCAGAACCACGCCCTTATTACCACTACCTCTCACTGTTCATGATAAAATCAACATCAACATAAATATTTTTTTTTATAATAACCATCTAATACTAACTATATGTAAACTAAACTAGTCCTTATTTAAGACAAAAATCGTATCTCGATCATATAAAATGTAACAATCTGTCGAAATCTGTTCATTACTGCAAGCTTCATTATAACATCCGTGAATAGAACTAATATTTCCTGGTAAAAAAGTCACAAAAAATAGACTTCAGATACTCGTACATCTTCAGAACAATTTACAAATGAAAATAATCTTTATTGCCGCATATAATTTCAAGTCCTTTTGCCAAATATGTTCCGATAACACGTAGTACAAAGATATTAACTTAAAAGGTGATAAATTAACCCCCTGGGAACCAAAACAACTTATTATTTGAAATATTATGCACTAGGTAACATCTTTAATAGGATATCAGAATTTTTTTGTCCTGTATAAATCAACAAATTTCATATTCTTCATGCTTTTCATGTTGGGATGAAGGGTTCTCCAAGTACGTTTCAACGTTTGATGAATATGATTACTTCCGGTCTAGATAATTGTGACGCTTATATTGGTAACGTCATTATCGACAACGCCACCTGGAAAGGACATCTAGCCATGATTCAGAAATTCTTTGAAAGACTCACTGATGCTCATCTGACAATTTATCTAAAAGTGAGTTCTGCCGTGCTTGTGTGACTTTCTTAGGACATATTGTGGGACTATGTCAAGCAAGACCTATTGATGCATAGGTGAAGGCTATTTCTTGATTTTCCTGTGCCTGTCAGTAAAAAGCAATGCGATTTTTGGGTATGGCCAGATACTATCAAAAGTTTTGTTCAAATTTTTCCAATATTGCTGAACCTCTGAAAAATTTGTTAGTAAGAGAAAAAGTTTTTCTAGACCGAAAAATGTCAGGAATCTTCCGATAGATGAAAGCAATACTCTGAAGTGCGCTGATTCTAACAGCTCCAAATGTCATTGTCTGTGGATGCAAGTGGTGTTGGAGTTGGAGCAGTATTATTTCAGGAAGACAGTAATGGCATTGATCACCCAGTGTGCTTTTTCTCCAAGAAATTAAATATGCACGAAAGAAATTACTCAACAATCGAGAATGAATGTTTAGCTTTAATTTTGGCATTGCAACATTTTGAGATTTACATTAACTCGGTTCCTCCTTCAGTTGTTGTGTATAGTGATCACAACCCCCTTACTTTAATCAACAAGATGAAAAATAAAATAAAAAAAAAAAGATTATTAAGGTGGGATTTGTTTTTGCAAGAGTATAATCTGAACATCAGGCACATCAAAGAAATAGACAATTTCATTGCAGATGCACTTTCCCGTACACAGAAATACTATTTCATATAAACTTGATATAATTCATAAGAATATTCTTACGTAATATACTTTACCGCATGTATAAATGACAGATGGTAAAAAAGTTTTATTATATAAATTTCTTTTTTCTTTATGGGGGAAGTGTTATGTATTTATGATTAATTTGCTTGTGTGTAAGGTTTAAAATTCTTTTCATTTCATTTTTGTTTCATTGTATATAATTTCAATGAATATTTTCTCGGATTTGGGATTCTATTTTTAGTGGTGAGATATAGTTTTAGCACAAATTTTGTTTATTCAAGAAGAAGATCTAATATGTGAGGGTTGGCATTTAGTTCGTGTTTTCCTTGGCAACAAATCAACAGGGAGTTAAAATGATTGGTCAGCATCACGTAATACTTTCTCCACGTGATCAATGTTTGTAAACAACCTCTTATATGATTGTTCTTTTAGTGGAGCGACACTGGTCTACGTGTGAATTTTAGTGTACTAAATGAGTAAGACCAATCTGGCGAGATTTCATGTGATTTTTTTTAGTATAAATGCGCATTCATAATATTGGTTTGGTCAGAGTTATTCAAAACCGTGAAGGGAGAAGGTTTATATATGCATTTTATTTTAAAATTGTTGCCAGAATATTTTAATTCTTCGTCTGTTTTTTGGATTCAATAATTTATTTTCCTGGACACTCAACAAGTTGACTTTCTTATAAAAACAATTCTGAAAGAAATTGAAGGAAATTATTTCTGGAAATATTCGGAAACATAGACTGATTTAAGTGAGGAATTATTGTTATTCATATATTGGACTACATCTGACTTTATCGCCCTACATATTCGTACGTCATTGGGACTCGAACCTGGATTTTTAAAGGACTATTTAGTGATAGGACTTGTGTTTTTATTCTTAGTATCATATTTGGATTATATTCACAGATTGTAGGTCCTATTTACAAATTATTACATTGTTATCTAGGGAAATATATTGTTTTGTTAAAATTTACAAAGCTCTTTGGCTTTCACTCTTTTCTTTGTTACTGAGTATAAGCCCTTGTCACATAACAAAGGCAATGGAAATTATATTGAGTCCTCATAGAAAAACGCCACACAGGATTGCAGAAAATTAACACCCGCATACCCTTCTTTTTAGGATAGGTACATGAATTTAAAAATTTTAGTATGTTATTTTATGAAAAAGGAGTACTGCCATATCCCTCTTTTAAATGGCCACCTCATCTGCACTAGGAAAGTGGCCATATAAGACAGGTGGTCTTTCCAGGGGGCAATATATTTGTGAGGAGAATATGTCTGTAGCAAGAAAAATACATGCAGCTTCAATGCATTTAATAACTTCAAATAAAAGTAACAAATTATTAAAATGCTCTTCTTGTTTTAAGTGTAGACTTATATCAAGTGATCATTTTGGCCAATATAGCTGGCTCGGCCAAAGGCCACATCATGTGTAGACTTACATCAAGTGATTATTTTGGCCAATAAAGTTGACCAAATGCCACAATAGAGTGGTGGATACCCACAAGGGATACTTTGTATTTTGTTAGTCTGAGACTCTTTTAGTTTTTGTCCTCTTTGAACTTTTAGAATTTCTTGAAATTCATCTTCATCCTCCTCTACACTAATTTCAAAGAATTTCATTTCCATACTGGTGTTAGACAGAGAGGAGCTTTGTGACCCTGATTCTTTTTCAGCAATCACTTCTGTTTCAGAGGCACTAGAAAGGATTTTCAGAAAGCTTAATTTCTAGTGAGCATTCTTTATTCAACCTTTGTGCAGTATTTCAATGTTACTAGTTGATTTAAAATCCATATCTGATCATTTTGCTGATTATAATTTCATTCTCAAGTCATTCTGGGCAGAAAGTATTGCTTGAAGGTCATCATTTTCATCATATTCTGTAACATCAATCTTATCATTCACTTCAGCTGCCTTCTCACCAACCATAACATCATCTACATCATTATCATCCCCTAATGAAACCTCATCATGATTTCCTGTTGAAACAATACTGTGATTGCCAGTGGATGATAAGCTATCATTCCCCGCTGATAGAAAGCTGAGTTTTTTCACTCTCTGAGAAAGAAACAAAACTAATTTCACTTTTTTTATTTTTTATTAATGCCATCATCAATGTCCTCATCTTGTTGCACTTCAGACTTCTTGCCAAATCCTGGTATTTTATATAAAAAGGGGTCCTTTCCAAGAACAACTGCATTTGGATATGTAATATCCAATATGTTACACAAGTTAGTGGTCTGAGTGTTAATTTGAGTTCGAGGGGGTGAAGGATCATATAATTGTACAGTCATCTAAAAATTTTCCTTGAATTATTAAATTTCCAACAAAATCTCTGTCGATTTCTTCGATTTTCTCTTCACTCACTGTGAAGTCATATCTAAAAAACTGAAAATCAGAAATGTTTTGGGGCCTAATGCCAGTTTTCAGCAAACAACAACAAAACACTTGTATTTTTTCCACAATTTTAACGTCAGGAAGCATCCGTTTGAACAAAGGGCCAAAGTTGTATTATACCACTAATTGTAGTCAATGTTCTATTAAGAGCTCGGTAAATGATGCCCTTGCATTTATAAAATGTGTTTCCACTATTTAGTTCTGTCCTAAAAATAAGGAGAAGTTACTTTAGTACTTGAGTTAGTAAAACGATCTAATTCAAGGCATCTGTTTTACACTAAGACCAATATTAAAATCCTTTCCACACAACCTGATATGGGCGTGAAGCTACCCTAGAATGGCATTGTATTGTTATTTATGTATTCATCTTTGAGTGGTTTTTTCCCCATTTTTGTTTTTCTTTCTAATCCATCTGTGAAATCATTTAAGAAACAATTTTGCTGAAACATACGCATCGACTAGAATAAACAGGATGACTTTAACAGCCAAATTCCTACAAAATGGTTCTATATCTCATTAATTTTAACAAAGAATATGTGCGGAAATATTAGAAACTAAAAAAATAGTCTGTTCTGTCTTAAGTTAGACAACTGCTAAAAACAGAAGCAGATCTTCTTGGAAATAGGGCAGCTGCTATAAATAAAACATAACTTTACACAGAAGCCATCTTTTTTAGAATACATTCTGTGCGATTAGTGGGATGTTAATAAAATGGAGAAAACAAATTAATATTTTGGGGACGGGGATATACCAAAAAAGCGTAATCCAAATACCTTTACGCGTAAGGCGTAATTTAGTGAAAAAAGCGTAATATTATGCCAAAAGCATAATGGTTGACATGTATACAAATATGAGTTCTTTGAAATATCTTTCTTCCAACTTTGAATAATAAAATTCTTCTTCTCTGAACATTTTTGTAGTCATTCAACTCATGAGATTAATCATAACAATGCAACTTCTTTCAAATACAACTCGTTTTCGTCCAACTTAGTCGATCACAAACTTTCTTTATCAAGAACATAAACTCTCCCAAGTGAAGATTTAAAAAACAATAAAATTCTCATCTTCATCCAATTTAGTCAATTACTAACCTCTTTTATCAAGAAGAGAAACTCTCCTATGTGAAGACTTAAAAACCTGAATGAAACCTGTTTTCATCCAATTTAATTAAATACTAACGACAATTCTACCTATGTTTCATGTGTAATTCATCCTGTTATTATCTATACATGCCATAGTAATGCGGCTATGGCCATATTGCACAATACCAGACATTGGCCCTTGAGTAAATCGCCAATTATGGCAGGAGATTTCTGACATCTTAACAAAGTCTGTACATTTTAGACCATAGTGGTGGGCATATAAGGAAATAAGATACCATCCTTCCTTCATTAATTCACCAATTTCCTACATTAAACAGACATCATTTGTAAGCTTCATTCAATATATACCTTTTATATACAATATTAACACACACACACTATGTGTGTATATATATATATATATATATATATATATATATATATATATATATATATATATATATATATGTATGTATGTATGTATGTATGTATGTTTGAAGTATGTTATGTATGTTGTTGTGGGACTTAATGCCATTTTTCAGCACACGATAGGTTATACATGGCAGCCAGAATTATTGGTGGAGGAAGAAACGGGGAAAAGAACCACCAAGCTTTCTCACATATCCTCATTTGCCTAATCCTAGACTGGAACCAATGCAGACTGAGGTGACATGGCAGTGATCCTTAACTGGAAGCACTTTAGACCTCTTAGCCACTCAGGGTCAATGTATTTATGTGTGTATGTATGTATATATGTATGTAGGTATGTATGTAGGTAGGTAGGTAGGTAGGTAGGTAGGTAGGTATTACAAGTCTATGGTCATAAAATACATAACAGAATGTTACAAACCAAAAAGTATTGTCAAATTTAAAAAAAACTTTTATTATCATAGCTATAAATGAAAATGTGAGAGGAAAGTACTTAGTTTGCAGTAAATCTAGAATAATCATGAAAATGTTTGATTAAAAGTCCAAAAGAATGGTTTGCTATGTAACAACTTCAGGAACAATAATTAACAAGAAAATGCTCACCAAACCGCAAAATTATTTTGTGATTTTAAATTGCTTGGGTCTTTCAGTATGTAAAACATCAATTTTTCAAATTAGTTATATACTTCAGTATTTCAAAGCAGATCATTATACAATAATGCATACAGAAATAATTTATTCTCATTGATTCATAATAATATAATCCAATATATTAACAATTAAAACACTAAAATCTTTGGTTCCTTCTTTCAGTTTTTTTTACCTCAGGTGTAGCATTAACAGAATTATCTCCCCTTTTAAAAACCAGTTTTCTCAAATGAAGCTGCCAGCCTGGTGGCAACACCTAGTTTCTTTGAGACATCTATGCACTCTCCAATACTTTCTGCAGGACTGGACTGGTTAACAGGTTTCAGATGTTCAAGTTCTTTCTGAAAATCACTAACAGACTGGTCACCCACAAGACCACTATAGTCATTCAAATCTTCACCTGTATCTCCAAACATAGAAACCTCCTGGGTGTCACTTTGTATTTTGTTAGTCTGAGACTTTTTCAGTTTTTCTTCTCTTTGCACTTTAAAATTTCTTGCAATTCATCTTCATCTTTCTCTACACAAAATAGTAATCTGTTCATTAATAGTGGTTTGAGCAGCCTTTTTTGTCTATTGGCTTGGAAACGTCATGTGGTACATCTATCACCTAGTAACGAGACAAAATATTCATGCTCAAGTTTGCATCATTTGGGATTTTATGAAAGACAAATATTCTTAAGCAATTAAATTATGAAGAAATTATAACTTTATGATCATAAAGATAGGTGTCTTGTAATCATGTAACAATTAGACAAATGACAAAGTGTTTAATTATCATTTAAAATAATTACATACTATGTATACTTGGATATAAGCAAAATCTAACTGCTAACTTTGATCTAGGTCTGCTGTGAATAATCTAAGGCAGGATCGGAGACTTTGCAGTTTGTGTAAATATCAACAATTAAAGTTTTCAATTTTTATTTCTTTGACATTTTAGATTATATCTTCAAGGAAAAGTCAATTATGTGAACAGCAGTTTCTATCTTTTATGACCCTCCATTGTAAGTATGACCCATGTGTTGATAAACCATGATTATTATGTGGTACATGCAACTTGACCATTACTAAGTAGGCAAAAGTAGAACTGTCCATGAAAAAATATGCAAAACATCAACAAATTAAAACTGAATCTATCATCAATAATTAAATTTTGACACAATACCATATTAACATCTTTTCAAATTGATGGTTAATTTAATTATGATGAACCAATCATAAATCTTTAAATTTCAATGATTACCAACACTATTAAGTTGACACCCATGTTCAATCTAATCCCTTGGATCCCAACCAGTAAAACTGTAAACATGTCAGATAATTGGAATAGAATTACACAACTATCATGGTGCTGACTTGTGATACTCCTGTAAAACCAAGAAACAGATTTATTTCATGTCCTTACTCTAAAGTATCATTAACATAAATTTCTCCAATATATGCCAGTGATAAACCATGCATTGAGGAGACGGACTGATTAACATTTGCAATAGTATAATTTGGCTATGTACATATTTTTTTCGTTCTTACCAGTATGAGTGCCAGTATTAGCACAACCCTATTGTAGACATGTTTAGCAATCTGGCCATATAATTTACTGTTTTCTTGCAGCCCCACCATCCTCCAATATTGGAGATAATAATGGGGATACCATCTTGCCTCTGCTAAGAAAAGAAAATATCACATTACCTCCAACTGTAAAAACTTTTTGTTTTTACTAGTAAAACATGTTTCTTCAATAATATTTACACAATCATAATACCTTAGGAGAACTAGAGCTACCTCAAAATTGCAACCATTCCAGTCTAAGTATTTGAGCTAAAAGTTATCTGTCCACCAGAATAAGGTAAAGCATTATCTCTTGGATACTGAGACACTTAGCTGAGCTTTGTATGCAGGAAGTGTCCAGTGGCACTATGCAGGTTAAAATGATCCATGAATGTGCCTGTATAACCTGGGCAGGGCATGTCAAACCATTTCTTCTGGTGGCTGATACTGTATGATCAATTGTGGTTGAGACCCATAATGATTAGAGGAATATGGTAAGGTCCTGTCATGACAGAATAGGGCAATGATTTTGTCCAGTTGCTAAGTCGGGTGTGGGTTGTGACCCATAATGATCAGAGGAATATGGTAAAGTCCTGTCATGACAGAATAGGGCAATGATTTTGTCCAGTTACTAAGGCAGGGTGTGGGATATGAATCAATGTAGCCAGTCGGTAATTGTGATAGTGATATGTGAGATGGTAACTAAGACTGTTCTCTTTCTCCCCAACAAATAATATGGTGTTGAACCCTGGCATGCAAACTTACAATTTCTCCATCCCTCACTTCTTTGCCACCCATCAACTTGTCCATATACTAGTCTGACATTGGCAACCAGTGTAAGCTACACATTTAGAGTGGTTGTCAACAATGTCACCTGCAGAAAAACCTAAATGATGACCAGGAAAAGTAGTAGAACATCATACATAACTAAGTGGATTCTAAGACTAGATCAATATAGAACACTTACCTATAAGTATCCAACAGAAATTTTACAGCACTATTATACAAGTTTTCTATATCACACAACAGACCTGCTACTACTTAAATACAGTTATGGAAATGGGAGGGAGGCACAATCACAGCACATGAAAATACATACAAAGGTCTACCAAGTATATGAGGACAGTAAAGGGATGACACTAAAAAGCCAACACTGTTCTCACTGAAGAAAGAAAAAAAAAAGTTAGGAATTTATAAATAGGATAATTATTTCCCTTTGATGAGAACACTCCTACAACCTGTTATGAGGTAGAAAATTCTAAAATGCTTGTATGTGGAGTCCACGTCATCTGTGTCTGTAGACATTGTGAAGTATTCAAGGGTTTGGTGCCTTTCAAGAGGAGAACACTACTGTACTATGTGAGCTGACAACATATAGCTTTTATGCTAATCAAGTTTTAGCTTGGGTGGGCTGGTGTTGTGAAGTAGTAGTAGTTCTCCTAAGTATTATATATATATATATATATATATATATATATATATATATATATATATATATATATATATATATATATATATATATATATATATACACACACACACACATATAAAAATAATCATTCACATTATCAACCACTTTTAATTTCAATATCAATTATCATTAACCTAAAATACCCCTATCAAAGAATGTCAAATCTGTCACAGAATGATAAATTTTCCTAACATTAACATAAAAGTATGTCAGTTCCTTCACTAATTCCTGCCCAGTTTACAAAACTATCATTAAACAAAATTTAAATGAATATCACATGTTAATTTAAACAATTGGTTCACAGCACTACCTTACTCACAGAGCATTCTGTGTGACAATTACATTCCATACCTAATTATATTAACTGCAATAAAGTTTGTTTTGAGTAATCAAGTTACAATTACCTAAAGGAAACACTTTCCTTTCTTCTCTGGATCACATTTGTTCAGGGCTAAAAATCTTGTCTGTTTAACAGATGGCTGAAACAAGGCAGAGTATTAAGTATAAGTAAAGTTATTGAAAAATCTTGTTTTATCTTCAGTAAACAGAAAAAGATATTGAATAGTGTAATATTTCTTTTAAAAAATGCTACAAAGCAAAATAAATAAATGTCTGAAATAGCAAAAGCATATACTAGAACATACTAAAACAATGGAATTGGGATAACAAAATGCTGTATAAGGGCTACCTAAATACACAGGCTGTCCTATCAAAATATTCCGTACGAGCTACCAGATTACAGAGTTTGGGCTACCAAAATATTCAGTATGGACTATCAGAATAGTGTCCAGGCCACCAAAATATTTAGCATGTGCTACCAGAATACAGAGTCTAGGTTACCAAAATATTCAGTATGGGATACAAGAATACAGTGTCTGGGCTACCAAAATATTTAGTATTGGCTACCAATATATTATTAAGTTATAACAAGCTGACTTCAGTATATTAATAAAGACAAATACTTTGTGGGTGGCAGTAGATACTACATTGACACATGTTAAAGAAAACAATAGGTCTCAATACTAACAATTTTATATCAAGAAGCCTTTTTTTTCTGGGCTACAAATGTTAAGTTGTGTAGCTGATAATTCACCTGGTAGCTACAGCAAGCTGACATTTGATTCTAAAACTTACTGAACCCTGAATAGCAACAAATATTTAATTTAGTTGTATGTGTATAATTTGGATTGTAATGTAGCTTTAAAATTTTTCACTACGATTTACTACGATATCTGCAGTTTGGCAGTTTATAGTAATGTATAGCACTGAGGCATCATGCTGCAGACATGTAGCATGATGTCCCACCCAGTCACATTATTCTGACACCAAGCCAACCAGTCCTAACAATAAACTCAGTGATAAGCACCTAGCGAGGCAGCTATTAGGACCATTTTTGTTAAGTATTTTGTATGACTTGGCTGGGGCTCAAACCTGTGACCTCCCGCATTCGAGGTGGACACATTAACCATGAGGCCACTGGCATGGTCAGTTGTAATTCAGTGTGTTGTGTCTACAATTTTATAATGTAATAAAACATTTCATTTTAATCTAGCCCACTAAATACTGAGTTTTCTATGATATCTATTTGATAATTCAGTCAAGTGAAACAATATTTGTTTACTGCCTGATCAAAAGACAGCGATAACATTACAGCCAAGAAATCTTGAGCTAATTTTAAATGTCTGCTTGGTCTAACAGTAAGTATGATTACTCAGATTCAGAAATCCCACAATGTGCATACATTTTTATCTTTTTATTTATTTTATACCTTGAATTAGGAAGGTGAATTATGTTACTGCTCATAATATCTTTATGATTAGACATAAAACAGCACAACAAAAACAGTAAACTGCTGACAATAATCACATTGTTACAGTAAGAAATCTATTATTTCAATATGTTATACATATTTATAAAATAAAAAGGCTAGTTGTTTGCTCCAAGTGAAGAACAAATATATATCACTTCAGGTGTGCACAACTCAAGCACTTTCACCCATGGCTAAGCCACCTGTGACAAGACTAAGCTTTGCACACACTGAATGAAATATATCGATCATGCACTCATTTCAAGCAAATGACCATGTATACTATACCCGTTATAGCTACAATCTTGTTCATTATTCCATAATGATTGTACAAATACTCTTTAAAATGTCTGTACTGTCCATTTATTTTCTTGTATATTTAAATACAAGGCATATTTAAACTGGAGAACAATTTGCTAATGAATTTATCACTGTCTTTGATGTCCCAATCAATATCCCATCATAGAGATTAATCTAACATCAACATCAACTCTTCTGAAGAAAGTAAAATGATGGGAAAATGAGCATAATCAAACTATACATCAAAGGAGGCAATAACTCTTCCAACAATCAATCAAGTACAAAAATTTGTTAAGATGTACATCTTTAAATAATTACCTTAACATATAAATGATTACCATAATAAGCTAATGATTTCCATACTATATGGTGGCCCCATGGTCTAAAGTGCTGTCTGTTACGGATCACTGCCATCTCACCTCTGTCTACATGGGTTCGAGTCTAGGATTCCTCGAATATGGATATGTGAGAAAGCTTGCCAGTAGCTTCTCATGGGTTGGTGGTTCTTTCCGGTGATTTACCGGTTTCTTCCTCCACCATTAATACTGGCAGCTATGAATAGCCTATCGTGTGCTGAAAAATGGCATTAAGCCCAACAACAACAACCACAATTTTTCATAATATGAACCAAATTACATAAAGATCAATTAAAGTCTGCAAGACAGGTTGTGTTCATAAGATTCTGCATTATACAACTCAACTACAGCACATAAGGGGCAACAAAAAGCACAAGAGCAAAGCAATCTCTCAATATGAATGTCTGTAACATACGTTATAAACTATACAACATTTCATGGCAATCACGAAAAACTGAAACTAACCGTGTTTACTAAACCTTGTACTACACTTCATAAGTTTCCAAGTCAAAATGGGCAATAACTCAAACTGCTGGACAATAGCTATTACAATTCTAGCAGTCTACTAAATTCGGTTAAATCTGTGTTGTTCTAATATTTACTGCATTCATTTACAAGTGAAAGGGCAATAACTTTAACATAAATTGTCAGGGCAAAGTGATACATAGATATGCCAATCTTGAGTTGATGACAACATTTTCCAATCCAACAAAAACTGTGGGACTAGGTTGGACAGATAGAAGAACAAGATTACTGTATATACTGCCTCTTTTGAACCAGAATTATAACAATAAAGATAGCCCATTATAACAATAAAGATAGCCCATTATAACAATAAAGACAGCCCATTAAAATGGTCATCTTTGCCAATCATGTGTTCCAAAATGTTTGTCATGTTAAAAGACCTATACCTTTTGCAAAGAAAAATGAACATTCATAAATATGATGCATGTGCTTTACTTTCTGCTTATGCATTTAAGTCACTTGCATTTTAAAGCTATGTTCTCAACATCAGTGTAACCAGACTATAAAAGCTATGTTCTCAACATCAGTGTAACCAGACTATAAAAGCTATGTTCTCAACATCAGTGTAACCAGACTATAAAAGCTATGTTCTCAACATCAGTGTAACCAGACTATAAAAGCTATGTTCTCAACATCAGTGTAACCAGACTATAAAAGCTATGTTCTCAACATCAGTGTAACCAGACTATAAAAGCTATGTTCTCAACATCAGTGTAACCAGACTATAAAAGCCATGAATCTAATCAGGATATTCAGTAAATGGCATAGTAGACTATTGTGAAAGGGGGCTACTTTAACATTTTATACAACACAATTTTCAAAGGTATACAGACTTAGTAATCACTCATAATAGATAAATTTAGCAAATAATTATTCACTAAATTACAATGATCATTTTATGAAGCTTTATTTACATGCCTAATCATGTATTTTGCTGCTGCTGAATTTGTACACTTATGGCACAAAAATATTTTGATTTTTAGGTTAAAATGTTACCAAGCCAAATAGGGGAATATTCTAAAGTTTAAAAGCAAGTGTTCAGAAAGTCTAAATGAAATGTGTCCCCAAGCATATTTGTGAAGTGTTCCAAATCGTAATAGTGGACTATTCAAAATCCTATTAAGGGAGAGTTCCCAAGCCTAACAGTGCAATGTTTGAAAGCCTAATAGTAGATTGTTACAATGTCTAAGAGTAATGGGTTCTCAAGCATAACAGGGGAGTGTTCACAACGCTAATAGTGGACTATTTTAAACATGACGGTTGAAAGTTTCCAAAACTAATAGTGATGGGTTTCCAAGTCTAAAAGTAGAATGTTCCTGGGCTTAAAATTAAAAGCATAGTTTATCCTAGTTTCCCTGGCATGGAGTGACTTATATAACTACTTTATATTTAACAATTTAATTTAGTTTTCTTACATCATGCTGCAGGACTGCTACAAATTTGGCATGAAGATGAGCAGAGAATCAGTAGTGTGGCTTGAGTTTTAACAGCGATTCCATTGCTGGGGGACTGCCAAGCATGTTATTCTCTATCTCCTTCCAAAAATACCACTTCCGTCTAAGAAGCTTTCTTACATTCCCATAGTTACAAATTCCTCTTGGCTAGTCATGTGACATCATGATATCGCCAGCTCTTATAATTTTGATAAAAATAGATTAATATAGGCATGTTGCAAGAATGACTATATACATAATTATGTATTTATGGTTGGGGTGGAATAGGTTTTTGGAGCAATATTGGATTACAGTGTTTTGCTGTGTCTTAACATGCTATATGTTTTGCTGTGTCTTAACATGCTACATGTTTTGCTGTGTCTTAACATGCTACATGTTTTGCTGTGTCTTAACATGCTACATCATACTCCTCAAGGATACAAATGGCTCACACAGTTAAAAAGATGCATACTTTTAGTAAAGTATCACAGAATAATTCATTCCAAATTCCTGAATTCATAGGACAGGGTAAAATTACATACATCTCAAATAATGAATGAGCTTCAACAATCTATAATGCTCATTACAAAATGTACAAAAGACAGTATAAAACCAGGTTGCAAGTTTTTGGAAATTTCATATACAATAAAGACTGTTTACGTTTCACACATGACACGTTTATAACATAACGATGAACATGACATCCAATGGCAAGGCCAGGTTTCAATAAACCTCTTAAGTGTGTTTTTTTAGAATTACCTCAATATTTTAGATTTTTCTCAAATCCGGTTTCACAAAAAACAAATGAGAATAATCTCAACTCAAATTTGAGAAATGTCCTCAATTACCTAAGGTAAGAGTTAGGCTCCCTCAAGTGCAGACACTCAAATATGGTGCTTGAACGACGTTATCGTCGACGTCATGAAAGGAAACGATTAGAAAGGAGAATTGTTAGAGACGGGTAACCTAATGGATGTCAATAACACTGTTTTGTTTACCATACTTACCATTTATATTCAGCGTAAATACTGTTACTGAAACACTTTATTCAGCTTTTACGAATCGGAGCTAGGCGTTGGCATCCCTCCACAAGATACTTGTAGCCATACGCTTTTTCGCCATTGGTGCTCACTTAAGGCTCATCGGAGAGCGAGTGTAGCTGGTGTAAGCAGATATATATATATATTTGAAGTGGCAAGAGCCTTCGTGAAACAGGCAAAGAACTTTATTCAATTTCCCCGACAAGACGCAACTTGTCCAACAGAGCTTTTACAGGGTTTCAGGTAATATATTTTCCATATATTTTATTCTACCCATAACACGAATTTTCAAACCATTTTTCGTGTCCATTATTAGCATCTGCTCTTCATACGTCATATAGCCTTGACCGCAAGTATAAACAGCTGACGAAATCGAATAATGTATAAACACACGAAAGTATGCAGTAATATTTATGGAGTTTTTACTACGAAACCTGCAGTATGCGTTATTCGGTTACACGGTATACGAACTGACAGAAGGTAGGTCTGTGCGATTAAAACATTTTTTATTTATGTTAAGACGTTTATAAGGGTTACAGACTTTGATGTAATGTCACGTCAGGTGCGTTGGAACTTGGGGTCATGACGGTATTGTTGTTAATTATATCATTCGCACCACACGGGCTCATACAGCTGCTTACAGTTTAAATATCAGTCATACATGCATTATTATTATACTGCATGCATGACTGATACTTAAATTGTAAAAGCCGTTAAAAGATCATGTGATTTTAACACCATCCCGACTAAAATCAAAAAGAGATAGCATCAACTATGTAAACAAATACTTACAACTTAGTAATTATACATTAATTTGTTTCCAGGTTGTTGATATAGCGTACCTGATAATGAAAACTTGCTATCACTTAAACCAAAATGGAATCACTAGATGTAAACAAACATATGGTATCACGGTACCAATTATTTTTCCATAAACTGCAATGCTAATGTTTTGCGAAATAAATATACTTTCTATCCTACCTCAGCATGCATGTCACACACTGTCACACTGTTAGATTGTTAATTTGATAACAGAAAAAGGTACTCCATTGCATTTAAGAGAGATAACTCTGCCTGAACTAGATAGGGATAGGGGTAAGAGTTAGCTAGTTACATGGACACATTTTCAGCCATTTGTTTTACATTTTACAAATATCTTAAAAAAAATACAAAATGTGATCTAGATATGAATTAACATAATCACACATGTTGCCAAGAGGCTAAATTTTTTTTAAAAGCCCAACAGAAAGTACAACTCTTACATAATGCACCAATCACAGCTAGTTTTGTTGTTTATTTCTGAATGCAATGTTCCCTACACCTTAAGCTCAGCCCACCTGGGGGTTGTACAATTGGTACTGTTATACCATATAGACTACATACTGTCATATTCTAGTTTACCTGCTATTCCATTTCAAATAAATGCAGCCTGTATATATATATATATATATATATATATATATATATATATATATATATATATATGTTTAATATTTCTATACCAAATTGAAAAAATAAACTACTCTAGTATGCAGGTGTTTAAACATATGTAAATAAATTATGTTTGCTATCATTGAAAATATCAATTATGGTAGAGTAAATTTAATTGCATGAAAACATTTGTGCATGAAAATATGGCGACTGTAATACTTAGCATGCACATATGACCACTGTAAAACTTAAGAATCTGCAGTTTCATTCAAAATCAGTCCAAGCATTGGCCTATAGAACAATATAATTAGGTTTATCATTTACTTAATCACAACACAAATATTACTGGGTTTCATTTTTTTTCTTATAAGATTCAAATTCTTGTTAACTTATGCAGTTTTAAATTTTAAATAAATCAAAAATGATATTCAAGTATATAATTACCTATAAAACATAGCTTTGTATAGGATTTGTTATCTACCTTTGACACACCACATTTTATTCCATGCAAGCAGGTAGTGGCAAATAACAAAAAGAAATAAAAGATAAATAACTGCTACAATTTATTTCAAAATGAGATATGCAATAAAATACATTCATTCATATATATATATATATATATATATATATATATATATATATATATATATATATATATATAGTTTCCTTTGCTGAAGGATATATTTCGTAGATTTTAATTAACTGCATTACCAATGAAGAGAATATGGTATATAATTGATATACTAGTGTAAACATATCTGTTCATAGCAGTGAATAATTATGATTATATGTAGACTAAAATATCAAAACCAAGATGACATTTGTCACCTGAGCAACAGGAATTAAAATTAAAATTCATAAATACATTATTTATGAAAGTTTAGACTTATTAACAAAAAAATGAGATTATGTTTTTCTTACCTAATGCTATCAATATATTTTAATTAATTTTATTTTTTGAATCGGCTGTCATTTTGACAAATTTTTCCCATTACTAAAATTAATAATTGGTCATGTAGATTCACATAGTTCATAAAATATTGATTTTTTTATAATAAGCAATAAATTGACAGAAAAGATAAATGACTTCCTGCAGCACCTACTTGATGTCACTAATACCCAATATTATTAAAATAAATTATTTAAATTTATTACAGGATTTCCAAATGTTTTTGGGACTATAGATGGCACATTAATGAGGATTCAAGCCCCAATTTCTAATGAACATGAGTATGTCAACAGAAAATGATTTCATTCACCTAATGTCCAGGTAAAGAATAAAGGAGGTAAATATATTGAGACATACTTGGTACCAAAATTTGCAAACATTATACTTACAACTGGAATGATCAATATATTCAACTGACATGGGAAATAATGAAATACACATAAAGCATGTGTTAAAATATATACTGTAATAAAGTTAGCATCATTTAAAATATTGAGATATGTTATATATACCAATTCTGGAAATTGTATTCATATATATATATATATATATATATATATATATATATATATATATATATATATATATATATATATATAATAACAGGTGCTACAAATCATGGGCAAAAGTGGCACTGTTAGATTCATGAGTCAAGTTCAGTAATTTAGTTATTTAATTTCTTTAAATTATTTTTTATATTGGGGAATCACTTGCTAAGGTGGGAAAAAAATTACCGGGTTGGTCTTCTGATCGAAAACACATTATTTGCAATACAGGTACATTTAAAAGTTTGTATTTGTATTTATGTACCAGTCAGGTTGTTGAATTTAAAGTTTAAATTAAAGACAGTTAAAAATAAATATTGACATGACCTTGTATTTGCAATTGTAAACTATTGCTTTAATTTCAAATGACATGTGACTTTAGAGTTCATATAACAAACTGTATACAAAGTGGCCAGGCTATCTGTACATGACTCCAGGATGTTCCGGGAAAGTCAACTTTGTCGAGGCTTTGAAAATGGTAATCAATGTGCAGAAAATTATTTATATATATATATATATATATATATATATATATATATATATATATATATATATATATATATATAAAGAATACAAATCATATGGCGAATAACAACCCTCTCAAGCGTACTGGATCCACCAAGGGATCACGTCTGTCAGGGATTAATTAAAATAGATGCAATAAACTGACGACGAACAGTACGAAACTAGTAACTAACTAGCCTAAGCGCTTTCGACTCTTAATGAGTCTTTTTCAAAGGCAAATACAAAACATAGTTACGACAAACAAATAAACACAAAAACGTTGCGTTTGTAAAATGTAGAGGTTTACAAACGCAACGTTTTTGTGTTTATTTGTTTGTCGTAACTATGTTTTGTATTTGCCTTTGAAAAAGACTCATTAAGAGTCGAAAGCGCTTAGGCTAGTTAGTTACTAGTTTCGTACTGTTCGTCGTCAGTTTATTGCATCTATATATATATATATATATATATATATATATATATATATATAATGTGCACTAAAATCATTTCATACTAAATATTTATTTTTAACTACTTTTAAACCATATCTTAATGTTGGGTATGATGTTGTTATATGTGTTCAAATGTATATTAAATGAAACAAAATTAACATTTGCTTATGTCTTTTGGAATCATACCTTATATGTGGATATGTATTGACTGTACACAAAATATTTCAAGATGATTTATGATTTTATGAATCAATTATCATAGGTAGAATTGGTTATATAATATTTAATCTTTTTGAAAAAATGTAATTACAAATTACAAGAAATTACCTTATCAGGAGCCAAAAAAAATAATTTTACAGATAATAATTGTTAATTACTATGAAAATGTTTTTAATATATTTTATGTTGAAAACTTTAATTGAAATAATCAATCACTTTAAAATCCAATATAACATTTTAAACATCATTTAACTATATAAATCCAATAACATAATAGTTTCAGGTGAATATGATGGATTTCTACTTGGTGATTCTGGGTTTCCTTGTCAGAAGTTTCTTATGACAACATACAATGTCCCTAACACAACTGCACAGAGGAAGTACAATGATGCCTAGTGTAGAGCCAGAGTTGTTATAGAACAAACATTTGGCATTCTAAAGAGGCATTTCCCATGTTTGCAAAATGGTATAAGGGTTTCTCCTGAAAAAGCTGCTTTATTTACATTGTTCTGTGTTGTTCTTCATAACATAGGCATATACAAGAGGGCTGATGAATTACATGTAATTGCAGATAATGAAGAAAACTAAAATAGTTCTGAACCAGGGGATGGAAATGTTTTGCGTGATTATATATGTAGGACATATTTTTCATGAATAAAGAAAAATCAGTATAAATATATGCACAAGGCAAATTGTACATTATTATATGCATTCTATAAAGATACACTGAAGACAATTTCTTCTGTTAAATTATTTAAATATAAAATTATCTATATATTTTGGGGGAAAAATATTTACTTAGATTACAGCATACTGTATTTTCCCAATTTATTGCAATGAAATTAGTGGTTAAATAATACCAAATAATGTACCGCTAACATTTTCTAAAGTTAATTTATTAAAATTAAACAAGGCAGAATCAAAGCAGCCTAATATAAAAACTTACTATTTCCAGTTTGCAAACATGGGAAACTTGATAATATAATAATAAAAATAATAAACATATTTAGTATTTTATCCATTTTATATGGGGTTAAAACACAATATTATCTGTAATGAATGACCATAGCACAACATTGTGTAATAACTAGTAAGCATAATGAGTTTATGTATATTGCAAAGTATGAAGTTCATTGCTTATAAGTGGATTAGAAACCAAAATTATTACCAATACATAATTGAAAGAAATGTGGTTCATGCTGTTTAAACTATATGTTGCTAAGTTGATCAGTATACCATTTACGTTTTGGCAATAGACTCTCAATAATAAAGGCAGATCAGTGGGTTTTGGACCTCCTCCAGTTTGTGGTTTTTTAAATCCATCTAGCCTCTCCTTGGCTAAAACTTATAGAAAGAAATGTATTTTTTGAAAGTAAGGAACATATAACCAATAACACCATATTTCATGATTGGAAAAAGTGAATGAGTAAATTCACTAATTTTAGAAAGATTTACATAGCTACTGTAATGCTGTTGTTGAACTAACATTCCTTAATTCAGAAGTGAGAAAAAATTTAGAATGGATTTTAAATATGTTGGTCAATTTTTTATCTATGTTTTGGAAGGTGATTTGTATTAACTGCTGAGAATGAAATATATTATTTTGGATGAATCATTGTAACATGTATTTAAAAATACAAGTCCTGAGTTGTAAAATAAAATTCCAGTAATGAAATTGTATACATCATTATAGTCATTAATATGTAATTTTTTAAACTATTTGTCTATGGTTCATTAAATTTGTTCCAGATCATTGGCTTTACTCTTAATATTTTATGTTGCTCAATTTCCTCTTTGTTTTATGTTGTTATACTGCTTCCAATACTGAAGTACAGTTCTTGGCTCTGAGGAAATGCAAAAGGAGTGAACATAATTTATTGGGTTATTGACCTTAAGCATTATCTTCATAGACTATTGAAAGTACATAGAAATGTTTAACAATTTGTGATTATATGTGAATGCATTTTAAAAATAATGTTTTTACCATAACTCCCATTATTTTCATGAAATCAGCTCTTGACTCATATATAGTAACTTATGGTCATGTAATCAATTTAAGTTAAGTACATGATAGATGGTGCTATCCAGGATAAAATACCGAATAATATGAATGCGGCGATACCGTAGGATGCAATTATTCTGTAAATTTTAAGAAAGTTTAGTAATTGATGTTCATAACTGGTACACATTTTCAAGTCTAACATATATCTTAATTTAGTCAAGCACATTTTGTTTCAACAAGTGATAAATTATATTAAATTATGACAATGCTGGAGTAATCCTTGGGCATTAACCACATCTGCAACTTTAATCAAGACCCATTCCTTGTCAGAGAATGTAACTCCACCCATCCCACCACAACCTTTCAATTTTCCAAATAGAACCTTTTCCCTTTTTAAAACTTTCTCAACAAGTAAAATTGTATCTTTATCATCCAATTCCCGGATTTTTTAAATATTTTCTTTGTGCTCCATCATTGACATGTACATACTAAAGAAACACTAAATCTAAACGACAATAATACTTACAGTTAGGTGGCGCTCACCAGTTATTATGTACTTTTGAGAGAGTGATGTATGTAAGGTGAAGTTGGTTGCATTTTAGACATGCATAGTGGAGAGAATGTTGGCATACCTATGTACTACCTTCATGTAATGTGGCTGAAATTTCTTTGGATATTGTATTTTTGGAAATTTTAAATGATCTTAGGACACTGCTAACTAAAATGACTGCTCCCTTGTGCTTCAAAAATCAACCTGAATTTGTCTAAAGTTCACTATTCTTGGTAGCTATTAAAATATAGAAAATGAATTTTGCCAAACTAGACAATACCAGCTTCTAAAAGTGCAATGAATGAATTACCAAATATATTAAATGTAAAAAAAGTTATCGGCTTTTTTTTTTACAATTTACCGCTGAAGTTCGAGAAGTGAAAATGAGCAAGTAGAGCTAGCACTTTTTTGAAAGATGCACATCTGGAGTAAGGCCAACCTGTATACTCTCTAACCCATATTACACCCATCAATAATACATCAAAATAAAGGGAATTAAAGGTTCTTTGAACAATACCTAAGATATACAAAGTTTCTTTTAAATAGCTAGTATAACTAGTGAGGAAACCCAGGGAAACTCTTTTTATTTAAAATTCTAACCCTATGCTAAATACGAAACTGTAGAGCGCCACCTTATCGAGAGTTTGCACGTGAATCCATGGAGAATGTAATATGCTCAACTTCCAAAGTAGAGAGTCTTCCGGTGTGGTCGCTTAAGATTGTAATAAAATTTCGTCCTTAGATCAGGATCCTCAAGTGTTGTTTTGAGGAAGACTAGTGAAACGGTACCTGAAAGAAATCTCAGCTCAGGAAAAAAACACGAATTTGAGGTTGAGAATTCCTCACACTTGAGATGTTTAGAGAAACCGGACCCTGATCTCAAACTGATGAAACTGTCAAGGTTAAATTGTGTAGCTGAGCGAGTTACAGAACACTTCACAAATGCGATGCGTGGAAGAGATTTAACTGATCTAAGGCGTAAAAAAAAATAGGTTGGCAGAAGCAGCTAGAGATATCAGAGCGTCTATTAGCAACGTTGCTGAGCGAGATTTTATACCAATCGAAATATGCATCAAGAGGAACTCCGACAGAAATTATTGATCGTAACGCAATTGCATTGAGTGTGGCAGTTACAATATTTACACGAGGTGGAACAGTTAAATTATATAATGATAATATGTTCGATTTTATAAAAAAATATCAGAGTGACCCTGTATCCATGTAGTTATTTCAGAGTTCCGATGGTGGAAATTATGATCAGTTTGTACGGTGTAATGGAGTAATTTATCGTGCAAAATCTCTACGAAGAAATTTATCGTGCGAAATCCAGGAAAAAAATTAAAAAAAGTATTGCGTTTAAATATACCCCTGATGATATCAGTGTTGGACAATTATGGAATAATTATTTTGCCGCTCCATCAGTTGCTGCCTACGCTGAACAGGACAAAAGTTCATGGTCGCCGACATCATTGGCATTTCTTGAAGATGTCCAGC
The DNA here is from genome assembly GCA_016746295.1 of Potamilus streckersoni. NCBI lineage: Eukaryota > Metazoa > Mollusca > Bivalvia > Unionida > Unionidae > Potamilus > Potamilus streckersoni. Next base: position 141,970 of record JAEAOA010000794.1, read on the forward strand.
GCAGTTATATCGAATGCAGTCACGGCGGATTGTGGAATACCAAATATAATTACAACATTATCTCAGCTGTTATGGTAGGATGTTATCCTGGAAGTTCTCTTGGATACGGAGCGTGTACTGAATATTTAAACGATCTGGACATCCAACACACAAGGTGACCAGAGTTGCGATAAACGGACCCTTACCAGATTTTGACCTGACTGGATTCGCCTGCATCGATTCATTTGAGTTTGCAAAGAGAAACCTTCATCCGATTGTTTATGCGTGGTTTTGAATACATTTTTCAGAAAAAATGTTGGGCTCCAATAGTATTATTACGGTACATGATTGATGTAGCAATATTGATATCATTGAAAGTAAATGAAGCAATTATATCATATCGTCCGGAGAAATAAATTTGGTTGCCAGAGCCAGACAAGATTAATGTAGACGATGTCAGAAAAAAAAAATCCTGAACGCGACGACAATGAAATTATTGAACTTATCGATGTTGTATATAAATATAACAATGAAATTAATAAAAACAAGCATGCAAATGATCTCGGCAGAAAAAAAATATTCGTAAGTTTACTGAGGGTAGTTTATGTGATCATAAACGACATTGTACAAGATTAATTATGGACGATGCTGAACTCGATTTTATTATTGCTAAGACAACAGTAAAAAAAAATCACATTTATAAGTAGCAGTGATGCTTAGTTGTCTGATGAAACTATATTAGGTACAATAGTGAGTTATATCGATGGTAGTCACCGCAGCAGCTTACTCATTTAAGATCTTCGATGCTATCATATGTTTCGATACATTTTTATCAATGATAAACAGATTTCCTGATACCGTGGTTGGAGTTGCCACGGATTTATTTTATATAAATAAAATATATATGGATTTGTTAAAACAAGTACATATTGACAATTGTGAATCATGAGTCGAATGAAACGAGAAAATATACTTAGTTATTCAGAATAAGCTAACGTTGAAATTAAGGGGATACATTACAATAATAATAATCAGATATCAAAATCTTCAGTACCATTTGTATATGATCTTCTGGCCAGACATAAAGCCGTTTATCTCAATGCTTGTGGTGGTTCTGATAAAATAACTCGTGTGATTTAATTATTTCTGAATAACTATTCAGATATGATTGTTTCGACACCCACACACAGACTCGCTAGAGAGAGATGAACGAATGAGGAGTAAACACTTAAACTTATAATAGGTTCTTGGTGCGGAGACACATGGACTTCATCACGGATGGGTGAGTTATTCAGTTCCAAGTTTATTATTTGGGATGAACTATGCAGTGTCGCTAGAGATATTATGAACGTTTCTTGATTGGTTAGCAACGAACAATACTGTTGTGATAATGTCTGGTGATCATGGTCAATCGCCATCTTTTGTTAGACAACCTCCACATGGATGGTTGAAAACGTTTGTAGATTTTTACAAAGATATAAGTGATGATCATAGAGCTATTTATGAACCACTAAAAGAATAAAAAAAATTAATCAGACTGCAGCCGGATAAAATACAATATAAGAAAATGTGTGAAATAAATGCAGAAACTGCTATGAATGATTTCTGGAATTTGTGGAGACCTGCTAATTTGATAGTTGCAAGTAGAGAGGTAGTTTATGATTTACTTTAAGGTAAATTATATTTTTGGATATAAAATGTTTTATGATTTACATGTACCATTATGATATCGCCTGGCAGATACGTGACAACAGAATATTGAAGTCGAAATTACGGTTGGGAGTAACAACCTCTTGTTTTAAATGATATTGTTTTAGTTCCTGACAATGCTGTTGAGAGTGCTTTAGCGATGGACAAAACTTTATGATACGCTATAATGCTTCACTCGTCACATGGATTAACTATTTCTGATACAAATACTTGGATTGTTGATGATCGGATCGAATGGTCAAATTTAGTTTATCTCGCAGGGTCTTGAATTAGAAGAATATCTCTATTGAAGAGGGTTGTCATGGTCTGCATAATAACCGAAGAAACACTTCGTCTTCATCAAGAAAAACTTAGCGAGCTATATGCTATGTGACAAAACTAAATGCGACTTTGATCTTGACGCTGGATTTATTGTACCACTGACACAACGCAGAATAATCACTGTGCGAGATGTAATACATTATTTTGTGGCAGTATTCAAATAATAATCCAAGAGACTTCACGTTTGATAGAATTGATAGTAGTTTTGGGCACACACGCGAAAATGTGATGCTGACTTGTCTTAAATGTAATCGACGTCGAGGAGCCAGTTTATAAAAGTAAACGCGGTGGTAATTGTGTGTCTTCGGGAATAACATGTAATTTTTCACGTGCAAATCCACGTTTAGGAGCAGTTGAATCTATGTAGAATGCAGGTCTACGTGTGAATCTTACCACGCTGAAAATTCTATATGTGGTCACACTCCAAATAGGATCGATTGCTCTTTTTAAACCCCTTTTAAGTTCACCAGGTTCATATAAATATCTTACAATCACATTGCCTAGTACTGGTTATTTCGAGAGAGAGAGAGAGAGAGAGAGAGAGAGAGAGAGAGAGAGAGAGAGAGAGAGAGAGAGAGAGAGAGAGAGAGAGAGAGAGAGAGAGAGAGTCATTTCTTTGTATTCGTATATATTTCTTTGTAATATCATGAATGATGAATGGGTTTTTCATGGCAGTTGCATGAGTAATTTCATTATTTAACGCAGCTATTACACATGGTAGTCTCACAACCCATTCACGAAATTCCTAGTCGCTCTGAAATTTATTTATCGATATTTCCTGTGCATACAGGTATCCAAATAAACGCTCAGCAAGTGTTCGATTAAATCGATCAATATTGCCTGATCACGATGAGTTGCAGTGTATCCTCGTCTAATTTTAAAGTTATGTTGCTTCATCCACGTTGATACTGCACCAAGAAGTTCCTTGCGAGGATCAGCCTGTAATAGTTGTGGTCATCGCAAGGGTCCTCGTTGGTAAATTCGTTCAAGTGCAGATGCAACTTCAGTTGTTGTTTTTGCTGAGAATGGTTCCGCTTCTTTATATCTACATGTAACTTCAATGACAGTTAACGCGTATATATAGGCGTGATTGAGGTCTACTAGTTTTAATGATATCGAGAGATAAAAACAAAATATCTGCTTGATGAACTTGATTAGGAGTGCTGACATCGAAATATGTGTATTGAATTTGTTTAGGTGGTGGTAGATATATTTGCCATATTGCCTGTCGTGCTAACCAGTTTTCAGCAGCAGAAATTGAGACATTCGCCCCATCAGGACGTTAACTAAAAGCTGTTTTACCCCATCAATATCATCTTTGGCTATGATAAACCGATACTATCTATAATAATAATAATAATAATAATAATAATAATAATAATAATAATAATAATAATAATAATAATAATAATAATAAATCACCATCCCCTTGCAATAGTTTAACTTTGATCGCAGATTTTGCTAGGAATCTAGCAAGTGTTTCTCTACGAGATTTATTTTTAATGGAATATAACGAGTGGTGTGTTTGTTTTACGTTGGCAAGATGTCGTTGTTGTAATTCTTTACTTGTTTACTCAGCATCATGAACATGACATACTTGATTATTCGTATAATCGCATTTACTGGATGTTCTCCAGATCTTAGTTTATCTCGTTCATCAATGCGGACCACAATAATTATATTCATGTAGATATTGTTCTCCTGGATATTTAGTCCACGGAGCTCCTGGTAGTGTTCCCAACGAAGCAGCGATATCACAACCAAACACTTGGTGTCCTGACTTTGTCAGGGAGATAATTTTTTATTTGCTTGTACCACAATTTACACACTTACCTGTAAGTGGACGCTTGTTTTTTTTTGTTTTGTTGTTAGTGTTGTTAGTTCAGTGGTGGACGTAGGTGCTCTGCATCGAGCATAATATAAATCCATAGTATTTATTATATATTTGTACAACATGGATATCATTGATTTTTCAGCGACACGAAAACAAGAGCCAGTCAAACGTCATCCAGCACTACCAAATTGTATCAGGATGATATTAATAGGTCCATCTGGTAAAATGCATCTGTTGCTTAATCTGATAATGAGATGGTTAAAATGGGATAAGTTATATTTGGTAATGCCATCTCTTAATGGCATGCGATGTTGTAAAATACTTAAAGATTATAACAATAAAAGCGAACTCTCTTTAGGAAGACGACGATGATATTGCTGATTTTATCGCTGATATTGAGGAAGCCTTTGGGTCGACAAATTATACAGCAGAAGAAGCGAAAATAATTAAGGCTAGATAGAAGTGTAAAAGAAATGAATGTCACTCAATAACTGATGACAACTCATACTCTCACTGCTCGTCGGACACGTCACACACATACCAAGCAAACATCGACCATTATTGAACAGAGGGTGATTTATTGTCTAACACCAATAACAAACAATAGTCTTACCTATCATGGATACACATTTGCTTAATATTTACTATGATAGTGCTCTTGCTGCTGGTTAGATACAAATTCAAAAATTGTATTGTACTGCAAACGCTAAACTAAAGATTCTACATAACAGGAGCAGGTAAGAACAAGGTGAAAAAAGCAATACTAATTAGCACAACAACAAATACAAAGATTAAAAAGAGAAAATATTTTAGAAGTAAGATAGAATGCGAAACAGATCTAACAAACTTTACACTATTTCATGTACTCAAAGAGTGTACAAATATGATGATATGTCGATCAGTAACATTTGTTTTTGTTTCTAAAATGTAAATTCATTTTATTGTAACTGGAATGCTTCTGACTGATTGTGACTAGCTTGCATCTACGACGTGCATGTGGTTAGAGTTTGAGGTTGTTGTTGTTACCTAATTAGTAGCAAAAATATGATTTCAAACCCCAATAAGAAATGTTAATTCTTACTACAGCCAAATAATGTTGGCCACCCACTACTTCACATACACATCAACTATAAGCAAAATCTTCTTTTTCAAACACTAAAACTTAATATGTTCTGCAAAGTCAAGTGACCATATTTTTTATATATCGATTACCTCAGAACCGGCCCTAGAATGTGAGGAATCCAAAGCAGCAAGCGATAAGCGCGGGGGCCCAAGTTGCCTAGTTTTCCTTGCCCCAGGACTGAGCCTGGATTACCTATTTCTAACACACACACACACACACACACACACACACACACACACACACACACAACAACAACAACAACAACAACAACAACAACAACAACAACAACAACAACAAAAGCATTTAAATAGTGCAATTGATGCAAAATGAGAAGTCAATAAAGCATTACCAATCTAAACTGAGATAACTGTAATAAGAGCCAAGGCACAAGCTAGTATAGAACTTAAATGTCAGCAAGGCTGGTTAGTGTAATAATATTATATAGGTCCTGCACTTGATGATCAGGCACCTAAACACTATATATGCATTACAGCTGCATTATATGATTTGAATATGTAATTATAATTATGAAGATGATTGGTGTTGGTCATTCACGTAAGAAACAATTACTTGTAAAATAGGACTCGGACATACTCTTTCTTTGATAAACTTCAAGAGACGAATAACAGACAATATCTAATACTCTTTCACGTACTCATGCGGTTTATTACCACAATACCCACCTATTTAAAATGTTATATATACCTGTTTACCTCGACACTCTAGTTTTGCAACAAGGAAGCATTTGTTGACATCTATGTGACATTTTTCCGCCTGCAATCATGCAGAAAGACCCATAAACGATGCTATCTATAGTTTATACAAACGTATCAAGGTGCTTGTTTTGGTTAATATAGATGATATATAAATATATGATATTAGTAGAAATATATAACAACTGTCTCAATATTATTTACATATTCCTTAAGAGTCTTCTACCTTGCACAGTTTTGATCAGCTGCATATTGCAATGTATGACTGTCGCTAGGGACACGGGTACATTTTGTGTCTGCATTCGTCTGGAGTGATAGGTGCATAGAAATATATGTTCAGTTGCAGTTAAACTAAGCCAAGAATTAAGTGGAAATGGCATAAATTATGTACAAAAAGAAACCTTTGTGACAAGTAAATACAGATCAAAATGGAGGTACTGCGATTGCTTTTGACATGTTCATCATACGTATATTGTGCACGTAAGTAGTCTCTCTCTCTCTCTCTCTCTCTCTCTCTCTCTCTCTCTCTCTCTCTCTCTCTCTCTCTCTCTCTCTCTCTCTCTCTCTCTCTCTCTCCGTTTATTTAAGATCCTTAATACCATGTACATTCTTTATCTTTAGAACTTTGTGTGAGTGTGGGTGATTTATATTGTTAACGTAGCTGTCACAATTCCGTAAAAAATAACAATTTATTTATCATAACATGTGTATGTCTCTATGTGTGTTTTTGTCTGAGAACCACCTCTCTCTCTCTCTCTCTCTCTCTCTCTCTCTCTCTCTCTCTCTCTCTCTCTCTCTCTCTCTCTCTCTCTCCGTTTATTTAAGATCCTTAATAGCATGTGCATGCTTTAGTTTGACAACTAACCCCGTATTTTTAAACAATGAAGTTATCATAATTTATATTTGTCTGTCTGTATATGTGCGTGTGTGTTTTTGTTTGAGAACCAACGATTACAATGGCGCGAAATCGCTTCAAGTAATAAAATCTTCATATGTTTCAGATTTCCGTCTGTCCAGGGCCTAATTGGCGGTTTTCCAGGAACGTCGCTCAGGTTAAAAGAAAACAGTCGTATACACACACATATAAATGTATAGTCACCTTGTCACCTGAAACCTGAACCTCATGTTAGTAATGTATACGTTTAAGTAAATATACACGTATACTTTTATTTTGTTGCCTTTAGAGAAAAGTTTGGGTCCTTTTGAATTTTTGACTTTTTTTCAGCTCTGCAATGTCATATACAGTCAAGAGTAATTACGTTGTAATCAATTATGACAGGCGGTTATTACACAATAGTGCAATACTTTTAAACTTTTCTACCAATTTTATTATTTACATACCTTAATATGTGGCGCTATGTCTTCATTTCGGACCGCTTCGGTGACCAATGATGTTAGAGCGTCTACCTCAGATACATGAGGTCGAGGGTTCAAACCCTGGTTCAGTGCCTTTGGATTTAGCTTTAAAATCGCTACGATGTATGCAGTATCGTAGCTTATAGCGATGTCTAGTAGGCTACCGGAACACCATGCCGTAAACACATAGCATAATATCCCACCCAGTAACATCTTTAGACCGGGCCGACCAGTCCTAATAATAACCTCGTGATGCTGAGCGCCAAGAAAGGAATGTGCTAGTACCATTTTAAAAGTCTTTGGTATGACTCAGCCGAGGTTGGAATCCACGACCTCACGCATCCGAGCCTGACGCTTAAACTTCTTAGGTGATTACTATAAGGAATTTGCTTTTATTTCAAGTGCAACCTCTAACAACCGTAATAAGTAAAAATAGTACAATAAAACAAATTAACAAAATGTTGCCACTCATCAAGTGTTATCAAAGAAATTATTCAAGGGGGTACCAAATAATGCTAAAACAAAGTATACATGGAAATGGAATAATTATAGACAATCTCTTAATCTATATAAATCCTTCCATTTGTTGTTGGATTTTTTCCTATTGTTTTTATCTTTCAGCTCTATTGTTTTAGAATAAAGAAACTTTTGGAATACCTTGATAGCTTAGATTGTAAGAAAAGTCAGTGCCAAAATTCTATTATGAGGTACTCACTTGATTTAAACTCTAAGGCTATAATCTGTGTTTAACTGAGCGACTCGAAAACATCTCTTAGGTCTTCCTTTCTCAATTATAGCACATAGTCTTCAAATTAAAGATATACCCTTAACCTGTACAAAGTGGAGTTACAAAGTACAGTGGATACAATAGCGTGAAATAAACAGGCCAGACAGTTTGCAAATTCATTCTACTGTACACGCCAGATACTTTGCGAATCAAACCTACTGTACTTAGCAAATTAAACCATGATTTAAACGAGAGGCACTTTACATATCAAACCTACTGTACTTAGAAAATCAAACCATAATTTAAACGAGAGGTACTTTACAAATCAAACCTACTGTACTTAGGAAATCAAATTATAATTTAAACGAGGGCACTGTACAAATCAAACCTACTGTACTTAGGAAATCAAACCATAATTTAAACGAGAGGCACTTTACAAATCAAGCCTACTGTACTTAGGAAATCAAACCATAATTTAAACGAGAGGCACTGTACAAATCAAACCTACTGTACTTAGGAAATCAAACCATAATTTAAACGAGGGGCACTTTACAAATCAAACCTACTGTACTTAGGAAATCAAACCATAATTTAAACGAGAGGCACTTTACAAATCAAACCTACTGTACTTAGGAAATCAAACCATAATTTACACGAGGGGCACTTTACAAATCAAACCTACTGTACTTAGGAAATCAAACCATAATTTAAACGAGGGGCACTTTACAAATCAAACCTACTGTACTTAGGAAATCAAACCATAATTTAAACGAGAGGCACTTTACAAATCAAACCTACTGTACTTAGGAAATCAAACCATAATTTAAACGAGAGGCACTTTACAAATCAAGCCTACTGTACCTAGGAAATCAAACCATAATTTAAACGAGAGGCACTGTACAAATCAAACCTACTGTACTATTAGATTCAGCAGCTATTGTAGGCTTTGTATGGTTTACCAAGCACATCCAGTCTCGTTGCTTCATAGTGCTCGTTGTTTTTTGTAACCCCTGTTGCAATGCACGCAGCTCTTGGAATCTTTTAGAAATATATGTGACAAATTAAATCAATGCGTGAAAATCCAAAGCACCCCATATCCAAAGACCTTACTACTGGCTGACCACTTTTAAACCACAATATGAACAGAGAGGAATGTGAAAATTAAAGAAAAAGAAAACAACCAAAATATAAAGCAATATAAAAGCCAATGATTTGTTTGAAAGAAACTAAAAAATGCTTACTCGATGTGAAACAGTTCTAGTAAAATTATATGTATGTTGTGGAATAAATGGCACATCATTTTGGCATGAATGCTGACCAGAGGGGCGATTTGTTCCAATTCAAAATGCATATTTTCAGTTTTTGAAATTATGTTTCTTTCCACCCAAATTATATTATGCCATGTCTATATTTAATATTATTAGATACTAACGTTAAAATAATATGCTCAGTCATTCGCTTTATAAAGCATAGATGTAGTGTACATCAACTATGTACCAGAGGGAATTCATTAAAGGTATATTTCAGTGAAAGGTATGTGCGCAAACACAGACCGGCACAAAAATATCGCTTAAATATCAGTTTATTCAAGTTGCGTGCTCCCCTTGTCTAAATCATGCTTGAGCAGTGTTCAAATTTGAACAACTTAATTTTGACTGGATGTGGTGGCTTGCCGCGGAATTATATGGAATGCTCAGACCATAAATGCATAAATACGTGCTCGATAGGTCAAGTTGTTGTTTTTTGTTGTTTTAGGGTTTAACGCCATTTTTCAGCACACGGCTATTCATGGCGGCCAGTATTAATTGTGGAGGAAGAACACTAAAAAACCCAGGGAAGAACCACCGACCCACGAGAAGCTACTGGCAGGCTTTTTCACGTACCCACCTTTGCCGAGTCTGGACTTCAACTCACGTAGACAGAGCTGAGATGGCAGTCATCGGTAACGGTCAGCGATTTAGACCACTCGGCCACTTGGGGCCCCAGGCCTAGTAGATAGGGCTATAACATCGGAATCTTGGCTATAAAAGATGTTGTGTGACAGTACTTAATCTGAAATATTCTTTTGGTGGATATGTGTGACTGTCATAACATGTGTAACAATTAACAAAATAAATAAAATAAAAAGTGCAATCGCATTTGATTTATTGATATCGATATCGTGTGAAGGTTTACTGACGTCGCTTGAAACAACAAAGATGCCCTTGTTATGATAAGAATCGTGTCCGCCAGAGGACCACTATCTAATATGAATAATGCAGTGTACAAAGGTAAACTTCAGGCATCTGTGTGTGTCCTCTTGCTGACTGAGAACGCCATGTGATAGATTTCTATACACAAACCAATAAGAGATACCCTTTTTATGTTGCATGGCAATATATATATATATATATATATATATATATATATATATATATATATATATATATATATATATATATATGATGGATGTGGTTATATCGCCATATTTAATTGTGAAATCTGCATATATATGTTAGTAGTTCAATACAGAGCTAAACAGATTATATACTGCCACGTGGTCAATACTATATCCGCTAATAACTATGGTGCTTCTGAAAACAATTTTCGAAATCTTCCGTTTTACAGATAAGTTCAGTAGAACATCAAACCATACGAATATTTCAGGCGAAAAGGAAGTACATATAAATGGAACGATTATTTGTTTCGATATTATTTCAAAGACCTACAGTGCAACGGAGAGATACAAAATAGATTTGACTTGCCTTCTGGACAGAAAGATCTCTCTACCTAATTTATTTAATTCGTTCTGTGCCGTCCAAAATCCCAAATTCTTAAGACTAAATGTCCTTTCATGACTGCGTATGACTATTTTCTGCCACTCGCAGTAATGTTAGAAAAAACACTTGTAAGAAATCGACATAAGGCCACTTACTGACATAATGACAATTGTATATCATGATAATGACGTAGAACATAACATTAAACTCGTGTAATTACAGTCATAAATCCTTCATCAAAAACAAAGTATGTTTCATTATTTTGATTATATATATATATATATATATATATATATATATATATATATATATATAATATATGATATATATATATATATATATATATATATATATATATATAAATTCCAGTATTAAATGCGGTCTTTCTAAAGTCATAGAATATCCTAATGCTCTTCCGTAGATCTTTCATTTTCAGAATGAAGCCAGTTTTCCTGTTTAAAAAGATTTAACGAATGGGTCATACTTATTAGGTGTTGACTACAAAAGCTATGTAACAACTTGATCTCTCCAATCGCAGTTTATCTGCAACAGATAACATCTGCTCAGCCTTACCTATTTCCTTGATTACATACTTCATATGAGTGTGTCATACCTAGCAAAACAAACATTGGTGGTGTCTTGGTGGATCGAATGGATAGGAGGCTCGTAAGCTTTTTACAGCTGGATTGCTTCTGTATGAACTCTCATATTAGTATATTGAGAGGTGTCTTTAAAAACAACTGAAAAGAATAAAACTTGAATTTGGTATTTAACAGCAAAGTTTCAAAACGTAACGTAGCAAAGTATGAAGATTGCTGTAGATTCAAGACTGATAAAATAAAATGTATAGAAGTTAAATTTCGTTTGGATTCAAGCGAATTATAAGCCTAAAAAGAACGGGTCTTCAATGAATATTAACCGAGGAGGCGTATGATTTTATTTAGCATGTGAGAGAATTTTTGGCTTGAATTGTTCAATACCAGCTTTAACGCCGAAAGGAACAATACTAATGGAGCTGCATGAAATTTTTCATGTGACCAAAGCGGGCTTTGATTTCACCAAAATTTTTCATGTGACCAAAGCGGGCCTTGATTTGACCAAAATCTTTAATGTGACCAAAGCGGGCCTTGATTTCATCAAAATCTTTCATGTGACCAAAGCGGGCCTTGATTTCACCAAAATCGTTCATGTGACCAAAGCGGGCCTTGATTTCATCAAAATCTTTCATGTGACCAAAGCGGGCCTTAATTTCATCAAAATCTTTCATGTGATCAAAGCGGGCCTTGATTTCATCAAAATCTTTCATGTGACCAAAGCGGGCCTTGATTTCACCAAAATCGTTCATGTGACCAAAGTGGGCCTTGATTTTACCAAATTCTTTCATGTGACCAAAGTGGGCCTTGATTTCACCAAAATCTTTCATATGACCAAAGCAGGCCTTGATTTCACCAAAATCTTTCATGTGACCAAAGCAGGCCTTGATTTCACCAAAATCTTTTATGTGACCAAAGCAGGCTTTGATTTCTCCAAAATCTTTCATGTGACCGAAGCAGGCCTTGATTTCACCAAAATCTTTCATATGACCAAAGCGGGCCTTGATTTCACCAAAATATCTCAGATTGTCTTTAAAACCTTGCATTGTACAGCCCTCTTTAAAGGCATCCGCTATTGTCAGAAATATCCTGTTTTGTAGTTTACAACCTTAATTGGATGAACACCTTGAAAACATTAGTGGCTCATGGAATCGTAAAAACGTAATTAGTGCTGATATCGATACAGCTACCATCGTCCCATATAATGTATGTAAACAAGCCAATTAATGTTTGATGGAATTCAGTTTATGTCACGCTCTTTATTCTTAGCTGGGAAACTCATTTAGAGTTTAATCTGTATAGCTGCGTGATATTCACAATCTTGTAAGACACCAGTGAAAATATTCAAAACATAATTCATTTAATTCAATGTATGTAACCGAAAACACGTTTCAAGTGTAATAGATTACTTTCTTGACAGCTGTGTGCTTGTTTTCTTGTTGTCCTTTGTACTTTTTTTTTCTTTTGAAGTGGGGTGACTTTTTCATAGTACTGTGCTTCATGCAGTGTCGCACATTTGCTCTCGCTCGGGGGTTGATCAGGCTAAAACATGTTACGAATCTCTGCTCTTATGTAATAAAAAGAACTATAATGAAAATGTTCAACCGATAATCTATTTCTCGAGAATACAAACTGAAATTTTAAATAGAACTTACAGTATTATGGGTTAGATCACATATAGTACTAAACGTTTTATCACAGGTCTAAATGTATAAAGTTCCAAGTGAATTCCAGTGGTGAGAAGAATAAATTCCAATATTGAATGTGCTGATTATGCCTGTCGTCTTGGATGTGTTATTGTGTCAATGGTCTGGAATGTGGCGATGTGTCAACAGCCTTGATATAACACAATAACATAATCCTAACAGTCCATGAATAGATTCACTATATTTCAAAAATAACAATTTAGTCAACGAAGTACTAATGATCACTTTGTATTTGCAGTGAATAATCTCAAAAAATAATTTCACCCATATTATAAATTAAGGACAACACTTAGACTGATTCTGCCTCAGAATTCAAGGCACGAACGAACAAGTTTTCAAATAAACAACGGCAATAAATAAATGAGGCATGACAATAGAACCAGGATGTAGGTCGGTTTCCGTTCTATAACTTTCAAAGTTGTCAAGTTTTTGGCAATTTCCAAGTGGAAAAGTAATGTTTTGATTCAAATTCAACTCAACATGTTTACTTCCAATAATAATGATCTGATATTTAATCATATATTAGCTATGTATTATGTTGTTTATCAGACGATTGCTAACAATCGATAGTCATATATTAACTAAGTATTATGTTGTTTGTCAGACCATTGCTATTAATCGATAGTCATATATTAGCTATGTATTATGTTGTTTGTCAGACCATTGGTAGTTAGACCATTGCTAGTCAGACCATTGCTAGTCAGACAATTAACTTGATTTTGGAATAAGATCAATTATTACATACATTTATACACAAGATAATCATGGAAGAAAGCCAACAAGCAATACAAAATAAACATACCTAACACCCGATACTTTCCACTTCGGCATAAGCTTCTTTTGGCGAGAAAAGTTAGGGGTTTGTTTTGCCAACATTCCAATCGTGGTGATTGAATTGAACTCGGGGCTCGACGTGCTGAATTCAGAGAGGTTAGACACTTTCCACCAATATTCCTGTCTCTTAACCTTAAAACAGACGAAAATTCCTAAAAATATAAACATGTTAATTTCCTCTGATAATATGCAAGATTTTGTATTCAACTTCAAAAAAACATTGTCATCTACCTTCTTATGATTATGGATTAGTCATTGATACTGAACACAATACAAGAAAACTTAACATTTAGAGACATGGAGACACTATACCACGTTGCGTGATCCCAAGAACAATTTTTGGAAATAGCTGGATATACCGGAATCTAGCTGTCATTATTGTATGTCCAGAACAATTTTCCTGAGTATATCAACGAGTGTAGAGAGCGATAAATGTGGCCCGCTTAATGCGTATTGATGCCCTTACTGAGGTGAAACTAATTTATCATAATAATGAATACAACACAAAACTATGATATTTTTTTTTACTGGAATCTAGGTGAATGATAAGAATCTAAGAGTTAATAAACATGGCATCGATATCTAGCAGTAGCAATAGAACAAAACACAACGTGACTAATAAAATATGATTCATGACGCTACCGGTTTTAAAAAAGAGCTACCTGTGTTTTCTTTTCCAATCCTTGCCTATATGTAAACGTCGTTATTTCGTTACAACATCAACAGGCATTGGGTCAATTAATATTAAATTATGATTTTTGATATAAAAATATTATATTTGTATCCATTGAGATAGTTTTAGTATGAAGAAATAGATCCATTCACAAATTTGATCAATGTAATTTTGGATCGATTTATTTATTCATATTTTATTTGATTGATTGATTACCTGATTGACTGATTGATCTATTAATTTATTGGAATAAAGCTAGTATTCGTATTTTAATAGAACTAAATTATTTCATGATAGTAAATGCGAGAAAATTGGGTACAGATCTTAAAAGGTACAATGATAAAATTATGATAAGAGTTTTGGTCATAATGTTGTTCTCAGGTTCCTGCTATGCGAAAGAATTACGCATCTCTTATGAGTAGCTCGGTCCATCATTATAAAGATAGAGAGAAGGAGAAAAAAGGGTGTGACACAGATAATGTAGACACAGTTACATTCCTTTGGAGAAGCTTGGCTAGCGATTGCACGGGGATTTGAAATAAGTAGTAAGTTCTCTTGTAGTTTGGAGCAAAAAGCTGAACTGTTTTACTAGCATGTTCATATGTATTATAGTCATGTATACACTTTCGTGTTTTATGACTTTAAGCCCTGAAAAGTGCTAGATTGAAAACTAAAATCTATACTAACTAATCAAAATTTAGCACTCGAATGACGTACACAAGAAACGTAACTTTAGTACAAACGCTCCCACATAACTACTAATAAATGTACACTATTTTCCAAAATTAATATTATGATAGGAATTGTCTGATGTTGTTTTTAGACGTTTCTATCATAACCTTCTTCTCGTGTCTAATTACGAGAAGGCAGAAAGTTCAGCATTCATAAGAATAAGGTGTCACATATGATGGTGTAGATACGGTTACATCTTTTTGTGGGGAATGCTTGGCTGCGAAGAGGTGGGATCGCTGTAAGAAATAGACATAATACTCTTTTGAGAGCATGGAATCGCACTTTATTGACATATATATAGATACATATTTTAAAGATACAACATGTAAATTTATTTATGTTGAAAATACATACAATACATATTACAATACTTATTAAATAGTTCTTCCACAATCTAGTATTTCATTTGTCCATTCATTTTTCTGTATTTTTGAATACAAGTGATTTAAATATTTAAAGAGCCTAAAATTCAATAACTGTAATAAATGTATTTTTTTTATTTATTGTAAGGTAAAGACCTGAAAAAGATCTGTGAATGTTGTACTTATTATTTAAAGAATATATATTTATTCTCAATTAAATTATAACATGAAGCTAGTAATTATTTCAAACAAATACTAATGAACAGCGAAGCTGTAAAATATTTAAATTACATTATGATTGTGGAAGAAGGGAACTCAATAATATTATATTATAAATACAATGTACATCAATTCAGTAAAATATTAAATCAGTAAAATATTTCATAGTAGAAAAGAGAACTCACTATTACATTATATTAATGAAATAAAAATAATTCAGAAGAGTACCACAACTCACTATAAAATCTTTAACTTCCAAAAGCGAGTATAAAGCATAAGTTTCTTACCTGTAAGAAATAGACATAATACTCTTTTGAGAGCATGGAATCGCACTGAGAATAAAACAGCTCAAAGCCTTTTTATATTCTGGAAGCTGTTTAATCACAAGTGCTATATCCAGTCTCAAAAGATATTTGTCTAAAATGACGCGTGCTTCTCGCGTGCTTTCCAAGGACAGGTTTAACTTTATATCAAGTTTTAGTGGGGAGGGGGTAGAGTGTGAGTGTGGACGGTATTTTTCCAAGTAACGACCTTTTGGATCATGTCCATAACCTTCCAGTGGTCATTCACATTGTAAACCTAATTAATTTAATTATACCCTATGGTGATTATCAATTACTTTGATCCCAACTTCACAACGAAATCTAATAAGGTTTTATTGATTGAATGGTGCAATAAAACATCATTTGATTTCTATCCGATTGAACTGGCTTATTAATTAGGCTTTTTCCATTACCAAGTGAAAGCTGAACAATAATAAATGCTTAATCTAAATTCATTTCAATGTCCTTTTTATATTCAGGATATGAATTATTGATTGGAGCACGCTTCTCTTACACTCCAATCAATATCAAAGCACTAGCTTAAATTTGGATGTTTTTATCTTCCAATAACTAGAGATTTCAACATGTTGTACACAAATTAATATTTTCGTTTCTTTCTTTTAGAATTGAGATCTTGATAAATACCTCTTAGTTAAATTAGCCGAGACCTCGAGGCTAGTAAAAAATTTGATAAGTATGCGAGGAAGAAAAAAGAAAAAAAATATTAAAAATCAAAAATTACAATGCTTAGGTAGATGAAAAAATTACAATGCATTGGTAAGTTGATAGATTGCAAAAAGGCAATGAGAACAATGTTCATTGCAGTACACATTGTGAAATTCAAAAAGAATACAGTAAAATGTATAATAATCAATAAACTGTAAGGTACGTTGACAATGCGTCAAAATACATATGATAAAAGATACATAGAAAAATGTACCATAAAATGTGTAATAAGGAGTCAATATAAATTGAAAAAGTGATGACAATTACACAAGGAAGTAAAAATATGAAAAAGACCAAAATACAATGCACTGACAAAAGTTAAGAAATAGGAAAAACAATTTACCGTGTAGTATCTCGATGAGGAATGAAAAAAAACGATATATTAAGAAAACATTAAAATATGCAATGTGATAGGATAATACGTAATGTGACATCTGTATGGTAAAGAAAGAGTTTATTCAAAGGAACCATACGAAAACACAATTGACACATTCAATGAAACTCAAGTACAATAGTGAGAAGTACAACGAAAACACTCATGACAATAGTGAATGAATTTTAAGGGTATAATAGTGTAAATTACAACGAAATTCCATGTGACAATATTCAATAATATCAAAATTTCAAGAGGAAAAAATTACAACGAAATTACATTGGATAATATGCGATAAATGTTAAAATTACAAGAGGAAAATTTATCATGAAGAAAAATTGTCGGCACGACATTGGAAAAAGAGAACTGAGATGCAATCCAAAAAAATTCTATTAATATTAAGTATGTCAAAGAGAAGAAGAAGGAAAAAAAAGTCTACATTATCTACCCTATGACTAGTCCTGCCAGACGTTTGTCGTCATGACTGGAGAAAAGTCCAGACGGTTTCCGTCATATGTCATTGACCTAGGATCATGCGATCAATAGAACGGCGTGTTCATAATATTGAAGTGATACTCCTTATGAATAGGATGTGAATTATGACTTTCCAATATATTATTTCATATATGAAACAACTAATATTTTAATTTAGGAGATATCTAAAATGTGTGTCATAATGCGGTATGATCTCTTGTAAACCAAGTAACTGTATAATGTTTATTCGTGATGCTTTCATTAAACTAGAATTAATTGATACGTCTTGAATGTCATCTGGACAACTAGGGTATGTAGCGCAATATAGATACGATCGTTCAATTTGATTGATAAATTCCATTAAAACATGCTGTGAAATCAGTATAGCAAGTGAACTCGCCTGCTGAAAATTTCGCTGTATGACTAATTTGCTGAGTCTCAACCGTTTGAGCTGCAATCCTTTCTTCTATTGTCGAAAATTCTGCACGATTATTTCGACAATAGCAAGCATCGCTTGCTGTAATAGTATAAGCGTTTTTGAGTGTGGACCAATAGCCGTTAACATGTTCTAATTCTATTATCAATTTGTCAGGTATAGGAGAAGAAATCATCTCCCTATCGAGCAATAATACCGAAAATTTAAATTTCATTATTCTGTTGCTTTAGCATATTTGTATAACTTGCTAAATGTTGTGCTGTTTTCATTGTCAGCATTCCAAATAGATATTTAACTATTTTATCAATGAAGGCAAAACTTCTCTCATGATACATTTGAAGAATGCAAAACACGTTTCTGAATTAACGAATTCATTAATGAGATTGGTATATTAAACTGCATATTCATTGTAATTCGTATTGACTTGAAGTGTGAAAGAATATCATGTATGTAGCTACTGTTGACATCTCTGTGTCAATGTTCGATACATTCGACTGAATAATTCCTTAAGAGCTTGATTTGAATGTGTGAATCCACTTATCGGCTGAATCATAAAATAGTGGGAGTGGCTAGATATAGCCTTTAGCGTAAATTGATTTTGTTCTGTTACTGCGGATACTGAATTCAGAGTTAAAAAAAGAATACAATCCTACGAACCAAATCCATATTCCATCCATACCTTAAAGAAAAAGAAAGAGGTTGAGAGGTTTGATCATCCCGAAAGAAGAAAACGAGATAGAAGGTATGAAGAAAGAATGGAATGGAGGATAGGACTATAATCATTTCTCCTATTTACAAACAAATTTTCTTCTGAATTTCGTATTTAATTCAATTACGAAATATTCGACCTAGTCGTGTACGACGTGTATTCGATTGTGTGCGATTTGTAGGTGTACATAATCTATGCTAATACTAGTCCTGTAAGACGAGTATAAAAAGTTAATATTAGCTTATATTTCTTGGTTTCTTTATTTTTATTTGAATGGTATTTTACTTTTTTTTTGTTATTTTTTTATTTTTTTTTTATTTTGCATAACATCAGCATAACATATTTATCAGTGACTACGGTTATTAATTTGCTTCAGCGACGTGTTGTAAAAATAACTCTCATTATTATGGATAGTACTTGTAAACCAATATTGAATTTATCTTCTTAGTGCATACATAATATCATTAAATACAAGCGACATTGAGGTAAGAATGTTTGCTTAGAGAACCTTGCAAGAATTTGGTATTAATCATGAGTAATGAAGATGAAAATGTTAGTGTTATGTTAATTCTACTATAATAACCATAACGTATGTTCATTTGCAATCAAACCTTGACCTGTGTGTGTATGAAATTGCATTTCATCGAACCAATGAGCGGTAAGTGAAAATATCATGAAAATCGTAAAACTGAATCGACATGATTTAGTACATCACTAAAGTTGTAAAAATTAGCGTGTATTACTGACATTACCTATAACGTAAGAAAAGGGTGTGTGTGACCGTTATCCTTCAAACAAACTTTACTCAGAAGTTGATCATATGCAGGCAATAGCTGCTCAAAATGCATTATGCATTCAAAAATTCAATATGCAGATAAATCTCTCTGCGTCAAAAATTCAATATGCAGGCCGTTAGCTGCTACAAAACTCTGTGCCGAACAATCGTCCAGACACTTGAACTATAGAAAAACGTACATAATAACACTACAACATCATTTGATGCTGCAAAACCATAGAAGGAAACTCTCTTCTGACTGGTTTGAAGACATTAGAACCGTACATTTGGCGTTTTGCCAAGACAATACCATATATTATACATTATGGTATACATTCATATGATTTCATATGAAACACGTAAGAGAAATTCTCAATAACATTATCGAACACCATTAAGCTAACAAAACAAACAACTTCTGCATCAATGTTTGAAACGGCATAGCGGAAAGTACAATGCTCCTTAAGATAGGTAAATACGGTACGATCGATATGTGTGATAGTAGCGAAACATGTATAATGTAATTTGAAGTGTCAAGACGAGTAGGTTTGATGTTTGATATAAATGCTTAGGGCACGGAATTAAACTTAAAGGTTCATTCACATTCTCTGTAGTAGAAATCTTAGCAACTCTGATGTATGTTAATGACAGTAAGTATAACAATGTTATTTACTCAATAAAAAATGAAATATAGCATAAGTTAGATTAGTGTTGTTAATCGTTTGAAATTTACGCACTAACTTTCAATTTGTCATTTAAAAAAAAATCAAAATAAGAGATAGAAAAATCATACCTTTGTGTGATGTACCACAATGAAGAAATATTCTTGATATGAACTAATAGCAAACAATACATCTATTGTCTCTAATATCGAAAGAGTTCAAAATGTTAAAGTCACTTTCACTGAGAAGGGGACTGTTAATGCTGTAGTCGCTGATCTGTGAGAGCGTAGATGTCGCTGCAATTCATTTTGGGTTGTAGTTAGGTCAAATTTGGAGCTGGACTTAGCACTGTATGCATTCGAAATGTCGTAGTCTCAGGTGTTACTGGAAAAAGAATTCTCATAGGCGATGTATGCATTTTCTGTTGCGATCCTCTCATAGCTGCAATCATATTCGTTCCGCTGTGTTATTTCTGGTTGCTTCAGTGTCTAAAATGAGTGCGGTTGTTCTAATTTGGGTTTTCTCTTTGGAATATGGCGGCGCTGTCGCTTCTGGAGTTGATGTAGCATAGCCAGGCGGAGTGAAGTCTAATGGTGTTAAGAGAGGTGCGGTTGCGGATGTTGTCAGTCTCGCAGAGCCAGGCGAAGGAAAGTCTGACGGTGTTAAGAGTTTCGGCAAAAGTCTATTTCGTAGATAATAATTATGGGGTGTGACACCTCGGTTCATTGCACTTATTCTTGTTATTCGTCCACCACTATATTATGATAGGAAGATTGGTAACTGTAAGGAATGTCATTTTCCACCACTTCAAATTCAATAACTGTAAGGATCGCTTCTCGTGTCTAGTTCGAGAAGGCAGAAAGTTCAGCATTCATAAGAATAAGGTGTCACATATGATGGTGTAGATACGGTTACATCTTTTTGTGGGGAATGCTTGGCTGCGAAGAGGTGGGATCGCTGTAAGAAATAGACATAATACTCTTTTGAGAGCATGGAATCTCACTTTATTGACATATATATAGATACATATTCTAAAGATACAACATGTAAATTTATTTATGTTGAAAATACATACAATACATATTACAATACTTATTAAATAGTTCTTCCACAATCTAGTATTTCATTTGTCCATTCATTTTTCTGTATTTTTGAATACAAGTGATTTAAATATTTAAAGAGCCTAAAATTCAATAACTGTAATAAATGTATTTTTTTTATTTATTGTAAGGTAAAGACCTGAAAAAGATCTGTGAATGTTGTACTTATTATTTAAAGAATATATATTTATTCTCAATTAAATTATAACATGAAGCTAGTAATTATTTCAAACAAATACTAATGAACAGCGAAGCTGTAAAATATTTAAATTACATTATGATTGTGGAAGAAGGGAACTCAATAATATTATATTATAAATACAATGTACATCAATTCAGTAAAATATTAAATCAGTAAAATATTTCATAGTAGAAAAGAGAACTCACTATTACATTATATTAATGAAATAAAAATAATTCAGAAGAGTACCACAACTCACTATAAAATCTTTAACTTCCAAAAGCGAGTATAAAGCATAAGTTTCTTACCTGTAAGAAATAGACATAATACTCTTTTGAGAGCATGGAATCGCACTGAGAATAAAACAGCTCAAAGCCTTTTTATATTCTGGAAGCTGTTTAATCACAAGTGCTATATCCAGTCTCAAAAGATATTTGTCTAAAATGACGCGTGCTTCTCGCGTGCTTTCCAAGGACAGGTTTAACTTTATATCAAGTTTTAGTGGGGAGGGGGTAGAGTGTGAGTGTGGACGGTATTTTTCCAAGTAACGACCTTTTGGATCATGTCCATAACCTTCCAGTGGTCATTCACATTGTAAATCTAATTAATTTAATTATACCCTATGGTGATTATCAATTACTTTGATCCCAACTTCACAACGAAATCTAATAAGGTTTTATTGATTGAATGGTGCAATAAAACATCATTTGACTTCTATCCGATTGAACTGGCTTATTAATTAGGCTTTTTTCATTACCAAGTGAAAGCTGAACAATAATAAATGCTTAATCTAAATTCATTTCAATGTCCTTTTTATATTCAGGATATGAATTATTGATTGGAGCACGCTTCTCTTACACTCCAATCAATATCAAAGCACTAGCTTAAATTTGGATGTTTTTATCTTCCAATAACTAGAGATTTCAACATGTTGTACACAAATTAATATTTTCGTTTCTTTCTTTTAGAATTGAGATTTTGATATTAACAAGGAATAATTAAAATCTGAAGCATCCAATATTATAAAATATAAAACTAAAAAGAATAATTTATATCCCTTGTAATAAGAACCCTAGGAATTATTACTCTTTACCTTTAGTTAATGTAGCCTTAGTTATAAGCATAATTAAATCATAACAATAATCATAACTATTTATAACATACATATACTCTATTTGTATTTTAATTTTCCTTATAATAACTATATATACTCTGGAAAAAGAATATCCCACAAGCAAGGAAAAGGATTGAAAATAAAGATCATCTCTACCACGTCCGCCTAAGTACACTCACAAATTGAAGCATGACAAGGACAAAAAGGTCAAGGCCGATAAGAGAAAATCAGGAACCTTCCCCCTGATAGCCCTAACTCCCAGGAGCGGAGTAGACCGATTAGCGATGGACAGTCCGGGCCGCGCGGTTAACTGTCCGAAAATAAGCCTACAACCTATGTTTTCACTTTGGCCTGGAAGACCCAACATTAAAACGAGATTTTTTGGAAAGGCAGTCAAAATTAAAAAAAAACAAACATTGTCAAAGCGGTGATAAATGTCAAAATTAGGTGACATACACCTAGAGATTGAGTTATTTTTTTTTAGAACCATACAAGTACGCTAAGTACGCAAAATTCAACCTCATCAAAATATATTCCAAATTCACAACTCAGGAACATTTGGATAATTGAATAGGTGGCTAATACATCATTGGTATAGGGACACTCGTAAAAAAAATTGGTTAAATTTGCCATTAATCCACCTGAGATAAAGTTAGGTGAACTTAGACATTGGGGGGACTTTCGTAGGCGGGAGTTGAGGCGGAATGCCGGTACGCTCTGTTACAATACGCAGCCAACCAAAGGGTCTTAAGGTCAGCCAATAAAGGTCAGCACCACGACCAAAAGCCCAGCCCTAGGGCTAAGCGCCTCCCCGAATAGCAACGTTATCGAAAGATAACATCCGGCTAAGGCGGTGAGAAACCAGGGGGGTTAATAGGCCCACTCGCCGGGGCAAAAGTGTCAGCACTGGACACTGGTGATCCCGGCCCCGGAAGGAGGGAAAGGCCACTAGCCCTTTTCAGGGCTTAAAGTCATAAAACACGAAAGTGTATACATGACTATAATACATATGAACAGGAACAAACAGAAAAAGGAAGGCTGGCAGGTTGTTGAACAGAGCGGACATGTTTTCCTTAGCTTCCGGACTTTAATGATAATCTCTCCCGGGGCTTATTTATACTAGATCACGACACCTCGTAACCTTTTATGGTAACAGCTTTTTTGAGGTGAGAAGGCTAGCACACGTTCAGACTTCATGCTTGTTCCAACTAGCGAGAACCAGTTTTATCCCATAGAACTATGTATGTTTTTACATTTTTATTTCTGACCTTGGATTTAACCTCCAAGCCAACATACTTATTTGTAGAATATGTCAAGAATTTTTGCTACTGAGTGTAAGCCTAGTGAGTTTACACATGTATAGTACGGCAAATTTATACCAGTTATAGAGGCAGACATAAACTGCACTAATTGTAATAGAACAATTTCAAAATGAATATAGCTCAATTAAATAAATTTAATCTACATGTATTTTAATGGAAATTATTCCCAATATAATTTAATGAAAATGAGTCCAAAGAAGAGTTAGTTTTCATACACTTTAGAGAGACTTCTAATGTTCTTATTTATACTTAAATTTGACCTCATAACAGTAACATGACTACACTGTTGTTGTTGCTGAAGGTATAGACGCCATTGGTCCCTTGTGTAATATTTCCAATTTTTATAACTGATAAAGATTTGTTTATTTATCAGCAATCAAACTGAAAGTATGTTTTAGATTCTTTATTATCTAAGTACGTGGATATTTGTACTTTTGTTGTTGCTTACTGATCCGTTGCAAACATTCTTAAGCACAAAAATGTCGTTAAATGTAAGCTAATTCACCATGAAGAAGGTTGTTGTATACCCTGTATTTCGCTTATGATTCGGATAATATTTATTGGCAATCTTCCAGTACTGTTTCAAGGTTTTTTATTTGTCTTTATTCTACTCGTACGAAAAATATCTCTTAGAAATATGAAACGATGCAAAACAGTTTTTGAATGATAATGTGACCATAAAATAGTTACATTTTTATGGGAATACGACTTCTGAATTTCATTAAGAAATACGCTTGTTATTCTCATTAACATTTAAGACCGGTCTAGAAATCAGATTACTTTTTGAGAGTTATATTTAATGGATATATTAATATTTTACGACTAAATTTATGACATTCTAACTGAGGTCATCTATTTGTATATTATTTAATATTATTTCCGTTTAGTTTCTAATAATTTAAATTAAAGAACGAGACAACCGCTCTGCTGTCTTAGTGGTAGAGTATTCGCCTCGGATGCGGGAGGTCTCGTGTTCGAACCCAGCCCGAGTCGAACTAAAGATTTTTAAAAATGGTACTAACAGCTGCCTCAGCATTAATAGGTTACTGTTAGGACTGGCCGGTCTAGTGTCAGAATAATGTGACTGGGTGAGACATCATGTTACATGTCTGCGGCATGATGCATCAGTGGTAAACATCACTATATTCTGTCACACTTCACACATTGCAGCGATATGACTCAAAACTTGTTAAAGCTAAGTTAAAAATCTAAATCACGTCACATATTCACACACGAACGAGACGAGACAGTATTCTCTTCATTCGACACAATTAATAAAGTGTTCCGAAATTTACTGTTTGTTTTCAGATTAAACTTTCAGCGGTCATTCTAAAATTTTCAATAACGTATATTTTCGTTTATCATAGTTGATCTTATATTGCTAGCAGTTTTTTAAAGTAATGCATGTCAACACTGAAAGTAATTTGTGGGTAGGGATGGTCAATCACACTCTACTCTATATATATTATTAAACGCAAAGGGGTCTCATTACCGACCAAATCAAACACTCGCGTGGGGTGGGTATAGCTCGAATTTCTATTTTACCCTTATTTCCCCACAACAATCGTTATTAACCAGAAGTTCCAATAACAAGCCAAGACTATAAATATTTTCCTCTCTTCAATCAATTACCGCAAAATATTCACATTTGCATCACAATCGCGTGGCAACCTCATAATTGCATGTTTTCCCAATGTTAGATTTCCGTAGCGTAACATTAGTACTTAAATATTATAAATGAAAACCACAACTCAAACACCAAATACAAGGAACTAATTTACTACTATGTCTCTGGGACAGTTGAGCAACGATTTCGAGCATCATTTCACACGTGGCCTTTTACAATATTTACCATCATGCCAACAATATAAGGCGTCTCAAAGTCTTGTATGATTGTGATTCTGTTGAAACAAAGAAAGTTACACCAACGTAATTAAATTTGAATGCAACCCATTTTTGTTCAAAATCACATAATTCAAGATTTAATGATCTACGTTTTAAGAACATGAAATAATCCAAAGTTAATTTTGTAAGACTGTTATTTATATTCATGCTCAGTTCTGACCTATATTTTTGTGCTATTATTATGTCATTTTTTGAGGTCAAGAAGAATTTCCTATATTAAGCGAATTCCTCAATGTTCGTTGTATTGGTCAAATCGATGTCCGTTTTTGACAGGTCAGGAAGTTCGTCCGGTTGATATACGGCATCTTTTCCAGAATACCAATTTCACAGATCGTGATGCCAGAAGAATGTGTTGTCAGTGATGTGGACTGTGTTGAAGCCCCATTTTCGAGATGAGAGTGGATAGTTTCCGCTATGTATATAAATTTGACGACTAATGATAGGTTCTGAATCTTGATGCTGTACTGCTTTATTATTTAATATTTGTGTAAATGTCATAATGGATTGGGATTCATCATACCATTCATACCAATATTTGAAGTGTCATAATTCAAATTATTTCTAATGTTGAGCATTTTGATATCATTGGGTTTTCAGCGATGTAAGAGTGATATCACTTTGGCATTACAACTTTATTGCCAGTTCAGTTTGCTCTTTGCTTTGATGGATTAAGGTGCTTGCTTCGCATAATCTCGTCACTCAGGAAACAAAACCTTTATACACTTGTATCTATCGTCCGCTGAGCGGGGAAACTTTATTAAGATTTGTGATTTATTTTGCTTCTTCTCGGAAGGTTTTATCTGATTCAGGAGAGTGATTCTTGCAATAAGAATATTGTCATCTATAATTAATATGGATTGTTTATTAGGTTTTAGGGTCATTAGATGCTTTTGATAATTGGATTTTAGATTTGTCTAAGGACAAGTTCATTTTCGAGCGGACCTGAATCCTTCATTTTATATTTGTAAACAACATGGAAAGTATTCATGAAATGCCGGTTCTGTTTGCTACATACCACATTTCATATTATAATTTTAGTAACAGTCCTCCTAATTATAACACAGATTTTATTTTGCAAACATTTCAAACATAATGATATTTTTCATTAGGTAATATGTTTTATTTTAAAAAAGAAAGGAAATGCTAATTGTGACCTGAGGTCAAGTACAGAACTATATAATCTCATTTACCTAAACTTTATTCATTCGGGATGTAAGATCTGAGCCGAATCAGTTGCATTGTTGAATTTCTTTCGGGCCAGAATTTATTTATTCTAATTATTTAATTCATGTGATTCTTCTCTGGATATAAAAAGTACTCAAAAACAATATCCTTGGAAATAGAGATTTGGTTTCATAGTGAAATTCAAATAAGGATATATTGGTGTACTCTATTATTGTGATTCAACAAAAGACTGTTGCCACATCACTACGACACAGGAACTCAGAGGCACATCAAAAACATTCAGCGTTGGATTTATTTCTCTGGAAATATTTTAGTTTATCTTTTGTTAAGGATGATAATGACATATGAATCGACGTCTGTTTATGTCTGTCTGGCATCTGCATATTAGAAATACAACAGTTATGTCAACACATAAAATTGGAATACTCTACAACTTAGAAATTTGCTCAAAATGTTAAGACCAAATTGTTGAATTAGCTGTCACATATGTATCGTGAATCGTATATATATATATATATATATATATATATATATATATATATATATATATATATATATATATATATATATATATATATATATATATATATACGCAGCAGAAGTGTATCGCTTCATGTCCACCCACACCTATATATATATATATATATATATATATATATATATACTTTTTTCTTCGAGGTGACAAGTTATTTAACAATAATAAAAATACATCTTGTTATGTATATTTAATTTGCATTTTGTGCTTGACCTTTGTTTCTAATTAAGGCTGGAAGTACACCTGACTACTCTCGTGTTTGTCTTGTATCTAAGTTGTAAACAGCTTATTTACTTGAATTTGAATTCAAGACCTAGACTTAAATTTGACTTTATATTTTATATAATATCAAATTTCACCCAAAACACACCTCCAAATCAACTTGATGTGAAAAGAAGAAATCAATACAACGTGATAATTCGAAATATGGACACCTGTATAAAGAATGAAGCATAAACTTAATTCCCTGCTGTCTAGACTGAAAATGAAATGCTACCTTGGAAGGCTAATATAGTCAAAAGCCATATGTGTTCTAAAAGGGTCTAAATAGGCATTGTATCTGCATTTCACGCTCTGACTGAAATGAAAACATCGAAAATTATCGGAGGATATTAAAGACAAAAATTTTAAACA
>JAEAOA010000795.1:0-137862 GCA_016746295.1 Potamilus streckersoni
ATAACAACAAATTAGATTAAAAATTCATTAATAATGGTTTGGAAACGACTGTTCAACTTACAAGAAGATACTAGGACAAGTCGCAGCGATCTCAGGATAGGTCATCATTTCAAATGATATATAGACAAATCCATTGGTTATAACGAAGATGATATTTTATATAACAACGAGTCTGATGATGGTGAAATAGTCACCGTCGTTAACAGATATAATTATAGCAGACCAACCACTGGAAAATATAATGTCAAGTATCACATTGCTAAAAAAATTATAAAATTTAATTTTACCGTTACCGAACAGCAGGTATTTTTGCAGTTAATCAGACCTTTTTTAAACATCAAAATTCCAGACCGACAGAAAAATATAAAATTTGATTTCATCTTTGTTAAGATTTTTAATCTTATGACGATCTCTGACGATCGCAGACAATATCTAATATCATTATGTAAACCAGTAAAATGCAAATCTATCAAACGAAAGTATGAGGAAATTTATAATAGCATTATTTCACAGTCGATAAAATCGACCGGGTTGGAATCCAGCTGTTAAATTTATCACTATACCCACGCCATTTGACTAAACTTTTATCTCCTTTTTTCCTAATCACTTTTTCGATAACGAAAACATCTTGTTCAGTTTTTTGTAGTTCTTGTTCGTAAAAACTACCTACTATAGGCTCACCTGCCAGATCTTTTAACGCGTACGTTACAGGTATTGTTAAGAGTACTTTATCAACAACAAATACTTCTTCGCTCCAGTTTGGAGTAAATCCTTTTTCAAATATCTTTTTAGTCAAAGAGATTCTAACTTTATCACCGACCTTAAATTTATGTCTGCGGTACATGTTTTCATTTGCTAATATTGGATTTTTGATAGCGTCATTGGGTGACATTTTGATGGTTCGATGTTTCGTGTTATTATATTCGCCTACGATTTGAGAAAGGTCATCGATGTACCTGTTGGTGTTTTTAGCTGTCATATGTTTGTGTAATTTTTCGTTTAGCGTGCGATTAAATCTCTCGACAACAACGCTTTTGCCTTCGTTTCCTGTAACGTATTTTTTAATATTATTTTGTTCTAGAAACTGCTCAAACTTTTTGTTGAAGAACTCGGCTCCATGATCAGTCCAGATTTTGTTTGGTTTTCTTTCGGTACTCGTTATTATCTGTTTTAACGCATCAGTGATTGACGTTCCTGTTTTATCTGAAACTGGCACACTAAAAGCGTATTTGCTGAAAACATCTATAACGTTAAACAAATACTTCTTTGGAGCGCCATCAGCGCCAACGTTAAACTGAGCCAGATTGGATACATCTACCAAATCTATTGCCCAGATATCATCTACAGCGTTTGCAACAACTTTACGTCTCGGAAACTTTTTTTTTTAGGTCTGTGTAGTTCGACTGCAAGATCATCGTATAATTCTTTTCCGAGTCGAGACTCTCCGAGTCCAAGTTTATATTTTGCTCCTATCATTCCCTGAACAAATCTTCTATCAAAACGTTCTCGTAGATTTGTTGGCTCCATATCATATAATTCGTCTAACATTACTTTATCACAATCTGCTTTCGAGTTTTCATGATCACGATAACAGATATCGTGACGCATTGCTATTGCATCCACTTGATTATAAGGCTCTTGTCCTGGCAATGGATTGTCGTTTTCATCTAGTTGTTGGTCTAGCGGATTGTAAGGACCAGTATACCGATGACCTGGCAAAGTCCAACCGCCTTTTGGTTTTGGTAATTTACCAATTAGTTTATGTATATCTATACCTAACCCTATTATTTCTCTGTTGTTACAACGTTGACAGTACGTAATGATTTTATCTTGTTCTATGCAAAGATCTTTGTCACAATCACAATTGCATTTCATTTTATTTTATTTTGTTTCATAAGATTAATCGTCGATCAAGATAACTCTATCAACGCTAGATCCTACTTGTTTTTTCAAAAACATACTTTTCTTTCTACCACAGATTGCACAAATACTTTTTAACATCGTTCTATTATTTTTCGTTTTTTCCGTCATCTCATCCTTGTTCTCTGTTTTAGTTT
This sequence comes from Potamilus streckersoni, assembly GCA_016746295.1. NCBI lineage: Eukaryota > Metazoa > Mollusca > Bivalvia > Unionida > Unionidae > Potamilus > Potamilus streckersoni. The sequence continues at coordinate 2,058 of JAEAOA010000795.1, forward strand.
TGCATTTGAGACAGTATGTTGACATTATTATATCAAGGAGTTTAGATAAAATTGATTGCAATATTATCATTCGCATGAGAAGGAAGCTCATCAAATTGTAAAATAAACTTTAAAAAGTTTTTACTCCCAGAGTTTTTACTCTGGTGCATTTGTCTGACAAACATGATACAATAATAACCACAAGCTGATGTTCCAATCGGCTGTAGTTGATTAGACGAATAATTTATTTTATCAAATTTTTTAAAAATATATTTTTTTATGAGATCGCTTGGAGGAAGTCCGAACGAATCAAAATAATTGTTATCGTGGACAGCAACCCAGTGGGTGCCAGAGCCATCATTGAAGTTTTCAATATTTACAACACAAGAACCGCCTGTTGGTACGTCATCGAGTTCATCCTTGGAAAATACTCCTCGAAATCCAACAACGTCCTTCAATTTTTCAATGATGTCAAAATTGCTCAATAACGTCTGGTCCCTGGTAGAGTTAATCCGCGTCCGATTCCTAGTAAGTTTGGCAGCAGACTTCCCGCTAGTCCCGCCAAAAGTGGAGCGAAAGGAATAATTCCTCCTTGTTTTGTTTGTTTGCGTTTTGTTGTTGTCTTTTTTTTCGATGATTTTGGTTTTTTTGGCGACTTTTTCGTTGGCATTTTATTTTATACTGTTACATAAAATTAACGATAGATTTGTTTGATACCACGACCTTCGACTGCTTTCTTCGTTGCGCCAGAGACTGCTCCTGACGCAGCCGCAAGTCCAAGTGTACCAAGTACTGGTAAAACTTTGCTAGCTATTACTGATAACGCTGGTCCAAAAAATCCACCTTCTTTTGACATTGCAGTTACCTGAGAAACAGATAATTTCAACACAAATGGTTTTCCTTTGTCGAGTTTATTGATTTGTTGTTGCGTTAGCATGACTTTTACTGCAATTTTATTTGAAGTTTCCGGAGAGATCATCAAAGAAACAGAGCTGCGTTTAGCAACAGCTGCTGATAATTTTTCAACTTGACCAGATGTTAGGTATATTTCTCGAGTTGTGTATTTGGTTTTCATAATGTTATATCCAAGTTGTTAGATTAAACTTGTACTGTCATTCTTCCTTTGATTGAATCGATGGTCAGAAATCGATCACTAACCAATAGCGCGTATACGTTATACTGTTCACCTGGCACAGCTCCCAGTGTCCACGTGACCTCAATATCTGCAGTCGATCCCACAACACGCTCCAAATGTTTTGATACGTCAAAATAAAAGATGGGATAGAGCGTTCGAAACTCATCTATTGATATTTGAGATCCACTGTCCGCGTTCTGATATTTTTGCATTGCTTCCATAAGATACATGTACGGCCGAGAGATGTTTCTGGTGGCGTCTATGGTAAAATTACATTCGATTGCACGTTCGGGATACTGTTTGGAATTTACTCTCACAAATATTCGTCTAACGTCTGGGTTATCGAATATGGAGTTGTTTATTTCCTGATTGTTACGACGTGCTTGTCGTTGAAATACGACGAACAAGTGTCGCGGTAGTTGTTCGCTGGGCGTGGTCGTTACACGCCACGTGTAATCAGTCGCGTTGGGAATGGCTGTTTGATAAATCCTGTTCTGTTGGAAGTGTATCTTTTTTGTAAAGGTGGCTAGTAAAGATTCGAGCTCCATCATTTTAGCTAATGAAGGGACAACCCGAGGCATCCACAGTGCTAATCTTGTAATAGAAAACTGTCCCTCAGCCACTCCACCGGCGTGTATTATACAATCGTTTTGATCAGCTCGATCTAATATAAGCGTATGTTTTATTCCTCGAAACACTTTGTTATAATCACGGCAAAATCCAAAGATTGTACTTAACGGAAGCATCATCGTTATTTGGCGAGATTCTGCGGCAAATGCTTTTCGTTTGGTAAATCCCTCGTTATATCTTATGTTACGTGCACTAATAACACCGTTTATAAAATTTAACATCGCAACACCATCTGCGGCTGCACCTGGTGGAGTTATACCAAGATTACGACAAGCGGCAATAAGTGAAACTCTTGTGGCGTTTGCATCAGCAGCTGCACCTGGTGCGGCTATACCAAAATTATTAGCATTAGCAATAAGAAAATTTCTTACAATTCCAACATCTGCAGCGGCATCAGCTCCGTGTGCAAAAGCACCTCTTGAAATAAACTCGCTCGACACAGTTGTCCCTAGTCCAGTATCTTTGAACCACATCATATTTGTGGCTATTGATCTGGAATAGTCATCGCTAAACGAAACGATGTTTAGTATTGTACTCGCTATGGGTAAGTGCATCGAAATATCTTCTACGGTTTGATTGGCCAGTTGGTATCGTGCACTCTTAAACAAGCTCCAACCATTATTGACGAGAGCGATTTCTGCATCAGCTGCAATATCACCACCTATCACAGTTAATATTTGACCACGCACTTCTAGCATTGCCTTATGGGGTAGTAGAAACACGTCCTCGTCTCTTGTGTTAAAAGTTCTAACTCCGGTTTTATTTGGTTCGTTCGAGTTCTCATCGAGATACTCGACATACTCTAATTCTGTTACAGCATCGTCAGTATCAATTTCTTCTGCAAAGTCGAGATAGTTTTTAGCTGACATTTATTTTATAATCGTTACACAAAATTAAAAGGCAGCAGGGGTCATCGGCGCTGTTTTCTTTACAAGTTTACGTACTATTTCTTCACCACTCGGCGACAATAATTTTTTTGTTGTAGCTATCATAGCTCGTTTTGTTTCTTCTGTTGGCGCAATATCTGATATTACTCGTTTTATTTCTGATTGGGAAGGTCCTTTAATCTTATCAGCAATCTTTTGCCCTACTGCAGTGCCTGCTGAAGATGCCGCCCCTGTAGCGAAAGCTTTACCGGCGTCAAGTGCAATGGGCGCTACTTTACGCGCGATTCCTGGAATATTCTCTGCAATTGTTGTAAATATATTTCCAAAAAATCCACCTACGATTTTTCTTCGATAAACTTTTCTTCGTCTCATTTTATAAAATTATGTACACAAAATCACATGCCTAAGCAGTGCGTAGGTGTAAGTAATACGTGACTATCTCGTTGTTCGCGTCTATTTGTCGTCCAGATTGGTCTGTGAGTTGCATTGTAATGCTTGTAATTTGATTCTCCGATGTTATTGGATAGTAGATAATCTGTCGCGGATTGATTTGCATGAGAGAACCTGGTGGGACTTCTGGTGAGAAACTGTAGATCGTTTGCCCGCGGTTGCCTTTTGACGTATAAGATCCAGATGCGATAGAGCAATTGATGAGTATTGTATTTACTTCTGTGATATCTACTGGTAGTTCTCCATCAAATGTCAAAGATTTATCTTCACCGGTGGTATAGTATAAAACTCTAGTAAAACCTAACATCTTTCCAAAACTTCTTTCTTCAAAGATGACTTTCATATTTCTTTTCACTGTTATCCTAGCTCGTAAGGTGTTATAATTCGCCGCTAATTCGAAATTATCAGCATTCCCACCAGCTTTTGTTAGAAGCTCTTTTATTGTTCTGTTTAGATCAGTAATGTTATAAGCTCCTTGTGGAATCTGTAGTTTGTATTGTATATCAATAAACTCTTTTTGTGATGTTGGAGATTGTTTAACATTAACGATTAAAATTTCATCATTAATCCCAGTTTTAATATTTGGCATGGCGTTCCAACAAGTACAAGAAATTAATCCAATCTCATACTGTTTTGCAGGATCTAGTTCAATTGGTGGGTTGTAATTTACTGTAAAATTCGCGCTGTTTCCTATTATTTGTGATGAATCAAGCAATAATGTTGTTTGCATTATACTAATATTTTAGATAAGATCGCGGTGTAAAATTTCGTACTCGGATGATGTTAGTAATCCACTCGATCTTAGATGATCAAGTATATCAATAATTTCGTTATCAATCTCTACACTTTCATTACCAGCTTCTTTAGAGGATATCAACAGCATTAGCCGATCGACTATGTCTGCGTTTGATGTAAAAACTTTAACTCCACCTCCAGTTCTTTCTTCCGGTAATCTTTTATCTCGCTTGTTTTCATATTGTTTGAGTAGTCTTTTAAAATCCCAACTTTTCTTATAACCTCCTAGTTTATTTCGATATCGTTTTGATGTTTTTAGTAAAATTTCAGCCATAATTCCATCTCTAATACGATCAACTAATACTAAAATATTTCTTTCATCTTTTTCATCTTTAATTTTATCATCAGCATTTTCACCAACTTCTTTAATTCTTTCTAATTTTTCTATCAAATTATCATAGTTTTCTTTTGACCAAGTTCGAATTTTGTCAATATCAATGATATTATTATTTTCCATAAACTTTTCATACTCAACATCTTCTATTTTAAACCTAGCTTGTCTTCTGTAAAATTTTATAGATTCTTCAAAAGGTACCATTTTTATCACACTTTCTTGTAATAATTTTTGTTTCTCAGCTAATTCCTCAGTTTGTTCTGACAATTTTTCCATCATACTTCTTATCTCATCTGGATTAACCGTCAATCTTGTTATTGCGTGTTGAAGTTCAAGAGGATTGTTCATTAGCCTGTCAAACTCAGCTTGTCGTGCAGCAGGATCAGCAATGTTTCTTACAAGTTCGTTTACAATTTTTACAGTTTCTTCTTTTGATCTTTCTCCAAGTAAACCAAACAAACCCTTTTCTTTCATTTTTGCTAGTTCTTCCGGAGACAATGTTGGTATTTCTGGCTGCTTGCCAAGCATTGCCTCAGTAACAGGTTTGAAAAATTTGGTTCTTTCTTCTTCTGCTTGAACTTGTCCACGTCGAGCTTCTTCCACCTTTTTCTTAAAAGCCGCACGAGTTTCGAGAAACTTTTTTAGTAATTCGATTTTCTGTTGATGTTTGTCCATTATTTTTATACGCTTTACAAAATTATATCATAGAAACGTCTCAAGGCAACAACGAAACATCTTGGTTGGATCACGCGCTAGCTTGTCAAATAAAAAGAAACTATATCGATCTTTAGTTGCTCGATGATATAATTCGATAAATCTATCTTTTGTAACATCACCACATTGTTCGTTTGCAATATTTCTCACATCCACATTATCTAGTCCGGGAAATAATATGAAACAACCCGTATTTCGCCTAATAAACCTATCAACATTATAAAAACCTTGGGCAAGATAAACAGAATTACATCTTTTATTACGTGATAGTGAAAAATATGATCTAATCTTGTTCATTTCCTCATTGTTTAGCGGAATATCATCAAAGACGATTATCTTCTGCTCTGACGAATCGAGTTCATTCACTGGAACGAGTTCTTCTGGTTGTTTTATCAAAAATATATCATCACCAATGCCAAGTTCATCACGAAGTTTATCATTATACTCACTTAGTAACTCGTATTTGTCTTGTTGGGGGTTGATGGTGTAAATATACACCTTATCATAGTTAAAGTTATTATTGAGTAAAAGATTTAATAACAAATTTGTTTTACCAGATCCAGTTCGCCCAACAATAAGATAATGACAGTCTGGAAGTTCATTGCTATGTTTATGCTTCACCAATCGCTCGGTGTCAAAGTTTATTATCTTCGCCATCGTATAATTTTATGTTATATTAATCCAACAATTTTGTATAGAACGGTATGTATAATGAGTTACTATACAAAATTTGGAACATTAGCAGTAGATTTATTAACAGAAGGTTACCAGGGTGACTTATCCAAGTATGCGACTCTTGATAAGCTCAAAAATGAAATCAACAATTTGTTAAACGTTGCAAGTGTAGATCCAAATGAAGTTGTAGTTTTCCAGGACAAACAAGGACGATTAAAGACGAGTAATGTACAACTATCAGATGTACTAGTACGAAATCCTACTGCAGTTGCTAATAATATTGTTACTTTTAACAATCAAGGTAAGATAGAAGATTCGGGTAGGTCAGTTAACGATTATGTTAGAAAAGCAGGTGATTTATTTACGGGAAACATTGCTATGAACCAGAATAAGATCACATACCTTGGAAACCCAACTGAGGATAATGACGCTGCTACTAAGAAATATGTTGATGATCAGGAATCAAAGTACGTGTCGGCGCATGGCGGTATAATGCGTGCATTTCTCAACATGAACAATAATGGCATCAATAATCTTAGAACACCAGAATCTGATTTTGATGCTGTAACAAAGAAATATGTTGATGATATCAACAATGAAATCACCAAGTTCAAAACTGATTTTACTAATCACATCACCACGTTTTTAAATTTTCGCAGAAACATAAACAAAACCAATAACGAATTTTTTGGAAGTCCGCCATCTGTTGATATTACACTCGATAATATTAACACAAAACTCAACGATATTATTAGTGGAATTCCTGGTATTGTTGAGAAAACAAGTATGATTAAAATTCCTCACAAGCAGATTAAAAATATTGTCTATACTGTTGCTTCTGGAATGTCTACTTGGTCGCCGCAAAATAACACTCTCAAACATACTGCAGAGGTCACTGGTGTGTATAGATTGTCCGTGTTGAGCAGTGCAAAGTTTAATATATTTACATTATTTCCATGGCGTCACTCGACTGATAATTTCTCTGGAACTGTGTCTATTGTGTTAAACAAAGATGTTGAAGAAACTTTTATGCTAATAGCTGATGACAAAAAATTAACTGCTGCGTCATATTGGTATTGTCTGGAATTTGTGGCTGAAACACCTCAACTAGTTACTTAATCAAGCCTGAGATTATGTGAACAATATTATAATGAAAAAAAGTATAGTTGATTTCAATCATATTTCAAAAGATATTCCAGAACAGGATGTTGACGCACTAATACAATACTACAAATATTATCATAAAAAACTTTGGTGCGTAAAAAATGTTACAAATATTATAACAAAATACTTCGAGTAATATCATATCTACCCTTGTTAATGAATAGTTCTGGCATAATTTCAAGTGGTATATCATTAAACCCGTTTTTGTTAATCATATCCGGTGTTGGTGTTTCTCTTACAGCAGCTTGTAAAAAAGTTGAACCTAAAATTTCGATAAAAAAGCACGGCTGCTTAACATCAATTATAACTTACAAAAAACTACTTGATCAAATAAGATCTTACCTACGAGGAGTAAAATATAGTATGGACGATTTAATACGTGAATTTCGTATTATTGACAACATGTTAACAGATATTCTTCCCATGAGGATCAGCAAATATGAGAAAGATTATCAAAAGAAGTATGATATAACATAAAATTTTATATAATACCACTTACCTTACTGGAATTCTAATGCGTAATTTAGTCCACAATCGCCACGCTCTGCTAAATCGTAATGATTTGGAAGATTGAGTCTGACATATCATTCTGCTTATTCTGGAAGATCACGTAATTAAATTTTACCTGTTACCTAGGTATTTTGCAACAGGTGTTCTATTGTATTTGTTTGGAGGTCTAGAGGGGTTGTTGAGCTCGGATTCTTAACGCAATTATTGATTGCAATAGGTTTTCTATTACGTTACCTAGGTATTTTGTATTTGTTGAGCTCGGATTCTTAACGCAATTATTGATTGCAATAGGTTTTCTATTACGTTACCTAGGTATTTTGTATTTGTTTGGAGGTCTGGAGGGGGTTGTTGAGCTCGGATTCTTACTTTCTCCTACTACTTTGATTACATTTACACTTATAAAAAAACTATATATATATATATATATATATATATATATATATATATATATATATATATATATATATATATATATATATATATATATACACGAGTACTCTATAGTGAACCGTTTTATGTGTTTAATTTTTAAATTCTATTTATCTCAAACAATGACGAAGAACGAATTGCTTTCATTGTCATTTGTCATATTCATCTTTTGGGTTTGCTTTACCTTGGACATGAAATCATGTGCCTTGTTCTACCTGGACGGAATTAATTAACTCACGACCTTTAGTTCCCAGATTAATTTGAAAAGGACGTTTTGCATTGCCTTAAAAGTTAAGAGACTTAGTATCTTAGTCATATACTACCTAAAACACCTAAATTAATTTGCTTTGCAGGAAATATCAATGCTAAAATAAAGGTTCGAAGTACCTTTAATTGAAGGTAATAGTGATAATTCAATATCAAATCATACGGTGGTCACGTTGTAATTGTAGAAGGCATTCTGTCAAGAAAAGTAAATTAACATATCTATTTTATTTTAGCTTATGCTGTCTTATTTAGACCGCTTGTTTTATTTCCTGAATTTGATTAAAAACTTTTGCAAAACGTTGTTTGCAGATTAAAATTAACGGCCGGCACGTAATACTTTTTCAGATTAGGTATATAGCCTCCGTGTAACTTTTCGCGACATGCCAATACATTGCAATTAAAATTAGGAATTAAATCTATGGGCAGTCATCACCGCCAAAATTACATTAATAAAATGATGTAGTATGAAATCAAATGAGTTAACCCAGGAAATGAAATGATAAATCCAGATTCCAAATCATGTGGTGTTTCATGAAATGATTTAACCCAACAAATGGAATGATGAATTCAGATTCCAAATGATGTTGTGAGATATGAAATGATGTAGCATGAAATTAAATGATTGAAACCCAAAAATAAAATAATAAATTCCGATTCCAGATGACCTGATATTAAATAAAATGATTTAGTAAGAAATGAAATGATTTAAAGAACAAAACAAACTATTTAAAACTCGTACAATGCTAAAAAAAAACAAACAAACCAACAACAATAGAAGCAAAATGGAAACAGGCAGATGGGAAAAGAAGCAAGCAAAACACAAATGAAACAATCAAACGTCAAAATAAATAAATAACAGTATAAAAAAAATAAGATAATAAAACAAACTAGGCAAAGAAGAAACAGATAAATATAAAAAGAAACAATGAAAACACAAATAAAACGAACAAACGGGTGTGTGATTTAGATTTTTAACGTAGATTTCACAATTATTCAGTCAAATCGTTCGATGTCTATAGTGTAACAGTTTATATTGATGTCCAGTATTCGGGCATTACGCTGCAGACATGTGGCATGATGTCGCACCCAGTCACATTATCCTGACACCAGGCCGACCAATCCTAAAAACTAACCTCTTAATGCTGAGTGCAAAGTGAGGTAGCTGTTAATATCATTTTTAAAAGTCTTAAATAAGCAAATGCCAAACGAAGTCACGGGTATATAACATAATAGGATAATAATAAAACAAACGAAGAGCAAACGAAAGAGACAAATGTCAAAAGAAACAAATCAGTAACAAACCAAACACCAAAACGAAAAAAAAAAACTAAGCCGTTAAGCAAACGGAAAAATGAAACAAAGTAAAAACAAAGTTAAACACACATTTAACACTATTGAAAATAAAGAAACACGATAACGCAATGATCAACTTTATGAACAATACTGAACTTTGTTTCCAGCCAGGGTCTAACAACAGACGTAGCAGATTAAGTGAAATTACAAATTATTAATGGCACTGGCATAGCGGATAGACATAAGAAAGATATAAAGATATTCTGATTAATAATTTGGTTATGCAAGACAAATGAGACTAAACGGCAGCCGACACGAGTTTATATGAGAACATACAGATTTTAAAACCAGTTGTGTGTGTGTGTGTGTATATATATATATATATATATATATATATATATATATATATATATATATATATATATATATATATATATATATATATATATATATATATATATATATATATTGTTACGTGACAAGGGCTCGTACTCAGTGACAAAGAAAAGAGTGAAATCCAACAAGCTTTGCATATTTCAGCAAAACAATTTATTTCCCTAGACAACAATGTAAAAATTTGTAAATATGACTTACAATCTGTGAATATAATCTAAATATGATTTTAAGAATAAAAACACAAGTTCTTTCACTAAATAGCCCTATACGAATCCAGGTTCGAGTCCCAACGAGGTACGAATATGTAGGGAATTGACGGCAGATATAGTCCAATATATGAATAGCAATAATTCCTCACTTGAATCGCAGTCTTTGTTTCCAAATAATTCCAGAATTAATTTCCTTGAATATCTTTCAGAATGTTTTATACGAAAGTCAACTTGTTGAGTGTCAAGAAAAATAATTTTTTGAATCCAAATATCAGACAAAGAATAAAATATTTAAAATAAATACACCTTGTTCCTTCAAGGTTTTGAATGAATTTGGCCAAACCAATATTAAGAATGTGTATTTACACTCAAAACATCACTTCAAATCTCGCGGGATTGGTCATGTGGTCCCTTATTACTCTAAAATTCACACGTAGATCAATGTCACTCCACTAAAAAACCCAATCATAACAAAGGTTGTTTACATTGATCAAGCGGAAAAAATATGTCCGTGATGCTGACCAATCATTTGAACATCCTGTTGATTTGTTACCAAGGTAGGCCGAACTAAATTACTATATACAAACTTTGTGCTAAAATATATCTCACTGCTAAAAATAGAATCCCAAATTCGAGAAAAATATTCATTGCTATTAAATACAATGAAACAAACATGAAAATAAAAGAATTTTGAACCTTGCACACAAGCAATTTAATCACCTATACGTAATATATATATATATATATATATATATATATATATATATATATATATATATATATATATATATATATATATATATATATATATATATATATATTACAATTTTGTACGTTAGCATTTGTGTTATCTAAGAAAGAAATTTCTAAAGCATTTTTTTTTATAAAGAACGGTAGGTGCTTAAAGACTGAGTAGTAGAAGAAATCAGATTTCTGGCCCAATGACCAAACTTCCCTTAAAAAAAAAAATCAAAAACAAACAAACAAACAAAGTTTGTCGTCTTGTCACCACCCTCTAGACTTCTAAATATAGCAAGTTTTATAGCCCAAATTTATGAGAAAAAAATATGATTTGTTGGGGAGCGGTGTCTTTGCTTCGGAAATTATTCATTTTACTCTACCACAAGCAAAACAAATTTGTACACAATATCTACGCAACACTCCCCGTGTCGACATTTTTTGTAAAGTTTAGAGAAAATTAATTAGAGATTATATTAACTATTACTAAACACACTCTACCAGATACGTGTTTGGATAACGATTTTCATATTTATTTACTCTCATTGGCAAAATATATGTCAACCTGCTATCAATTATGTCAATTTCACGAATTAAATCATCCATGTCGTACTTTGCAGCACGCAAAAAAGATCTAATTTAAGATGATACATTTTTATATGTTGTACATATTTTTTGTTTCGAGTTGTGGCTCGATTCACTTCATTGCAGTTGACAATCTAACGCCGATTCCCGAAATAGTTAACAATTTCTTTTAAGGATTTAAAAATAGGTTTTAAAATTGCTCCGCCAGATATTGTACCTGAGCATGTCAGCAACATCGGAAAATACGAAATTACTCGAATTATTTTGCTATAATATTTATAGCATTCATGTGCACCAGAGCTTTTGTGATAGTATTTATAGTACTGCATTAATGTGTCAAGGACAGATTTTGAAATATTTTTTTAAACGTTATTGAAATCAATAATCTGTCATATTTGTTACCCTAACATTACGCAATAGTGAACTTTCTAGCACCAATAACGACATCAAGTGATTTTCTAATTTGAACATTAGCATCAATTGCCATAAAACCTGTATGCTTGTCATAAACTTGACACTGCTACGATTTAGTCTCAGGCGAATATCCACTCCGCTGAGCAAATACTTGTCTTGCGACCACATGTCCATATCATAACGATCCATCAGTTCTACAATACGACCTTGCAGGATTTTCTTTCGACGGTCGTTAAAGCCCACATTGTGAATATCGTCATCTGCTGTCAGGGCTGTGTCTTAAACTTGTCCTCACCTGCGGTGTCGGGTTTCCAAACCAAGCAAGCATCTACATGAGTGTTCTTGGCCTCTTTTCCGTAAGTCAATAGATTTTCCAGGTACAATCGATAACGTTAAGTATCAATGCTACTGCTCTCCAGTTTGTTATTTATCCACTTCGATGAACAAGGAATGCATGGAATTGTTGATGAGAGCTACTCTACACGGATGAGCGTTAGACATTTTGATCACTTTCGGTGTCAGGTACAAGTAACTGCTATTCAGATCGAGATAATATTCGACCTGTCCTTTGATTACAAACTGGATGGGCGCTGGAGGAGACGAGATGAAAATCGACCCATTGGGTTTCTTGCATCGTCGACATGGTGTGTGGCATGGCAGCCAGATCTAGCCGACTTAGATAGGCGCAATACTCTCTGTGCATCATTTTCTCTCTGTGATTTTTATTTTAGAGTAATCAAAAGCGTCGTAGTCTTGGGCGGTTATTCTTTGCTTCGTCTTTCTAGCTCGGGATGTGTGAAGTCCTCTCAATAAGTGTCTTCGTCGTCTTTTTTCTGCTTTGTCCTTGCTCCTTGCTGTGGCGTCAAGGAAGTAAGAATGCCTGACTCGATGGCATCCAGGGCATTTATAGGAGTTTCTTGTCGGCCCAAAATGTCTTTGCCCGTTTAAAGCAAAACATTATTGACTCATCTAAATAAAGCTTCTTTGGGATCTTGTTTTCAATGATGACATTTTGTATAAATTCTTCACCTTTCGTCACCATTAGTTTTAAAACGGGAGCCGCCAAACGAAAGATCGAATGAAGCATATTTTTTAAATCATGTCCTGTTGTCGAGCGACTTCTTCGTACACATGATTCATGACTGACAAGGGGTTAGAGTAATCTTGTTCAATAATGTAATTTCACTGTTACTTTCCCTTAGGTGAAAAGGAATATTTTGTCCCAGATCTCCTTCAATTGTAATATTGACAGTGTCGAAATATGACTTACTGACAGGCAAATAGTGAGGATGTACAAATTCTCGGTGAACTTGATAGTTGTTTTTACCTTCCTCATCAGCGTTGGTGACTGAATCCATTTTGAAAGGAATGACACGCAGTGACGGTACGGAGGTGTGACTCACCATGTTGTACTCCACCACATCGAAGTACACTAGAATCAAATTCAGTCCTTGGTTCATTTCTACAGGCAATCGAACATATTTCGCAAAATCCAAGTTGTCGGTAACGACTAGTATTTTGTTTATAATCTTGATCAACTTGTGATCACCTAAATTGTCATACAATTCAGGACAAAATGTAATCGCCAATACGTTGTCCTCTGAAAATTTAATCAGTAGGCGACGAGCTATTTTATGGTACTCAAGGGTGACACTTTTTCATTTACAATAATGCATTAAAGAAGATTAGAAAGTACATGCATATAATTATGGCGGTAATCCCCCTCCATAAATATAACTGCTCATTTTTAATACGTTCAATTTGTGTCAAGTTGAAAATTTTCAAAGAAAGTTCTTTGATGGAAAATTCAACAATTTATGTCTTACAGAATTGATACATTTTGATAAATCTTAAATTGCATTGGTGATATAAAGATATATTCTGTGAAGATACACATACAACAATGCGCACACAAGTAGTTATCTTGTACATCGGATTATGATTCTCTCTCTCTTTCTCTCTCTCTCTCTCTCTCTCTCTCTCTCTCTCACACACACACACACACACACACACACACACACACACACACACACACACACACACACACACACACACACACACACACACATACATACATACATACATACATACATACATACATACATACATACATACATACATACATACATACATACATACATACATACATACATACATACATACATACATACATACATACATACATACATATATATATATATATATATATATATATATATAGATATACATATATATATATATATATATATATATATATATATATATATATATATATATATATATATATGTGTGTGTGTGTGTGTGTGTGTGTGATTTTTGGGAATATGTCATCTTTATAAAGCCTTAAATCATATACAAGACCACTTATATAACATGAACAGTACTGAACTTTGCCAATTTAGGTCTAACAACAGACGAAGCAGATTAAGTAAAATTACAAATTAATAATGGTATTGGTATAGCGGATAAGCTTGATGTTAGTATAGTGGATTGACTTGGGGAAGATAGAGAAATATTTTGAGCAATAATTCGGCCATACAAGACAAGTCTACTCAACTATTAAGAAACCACATAAAAACATAGCGATATCAATATATACTCAGAGATACAAGAACTAACATTTAGCACTTAAAGGTGATAAAAAGCTGTGAGACTAGTTGCACATACAAGAATCAACACATAACTCCAAATGGGTTTAGTTTGCACATACAATAATAAATATTTGACACTAAATGAATGAAAAAAGCTGTGGGTCTAGTGGCACATATAACAATCAACATTTAACATCAAATGGGTGATACAAGAGCTTGACATAAAACGAAATTAAACAGCGAACTAATGGTATTTTCCAAGTATAACTATTATGTTGATTACATAGATTTAATTTTGCCCATGCATTGATGAATACCAGACAATTTAATTACCGATGTCTGCGAGCTCCATCTCTACTTTGAATAATTTGATAATTATCAATAAACACATTTAGCCTTCATGTGGGGAACATGGGTGTCTGCTCATAGTGACAATGGTGTGTGTGTGTGCACTTGCCCCACCCTCTGATGTCACCTCTAAACATGTTTTGGTCTACATACTTGAAATGTTAAGACCGACCACTACATGTTTGTTTTGGTGCCACAGACGAAAAAGTATATTCAAGCTAAAGAAAATAGACACAGATAAAAGACTTGATATAAAATCTTCACATACTCAGAACGCTTTATGTTCACCAATATCATGGCTAGTACATGGGATAGTGAATGAAATATTTTTTAGTCATATTTAAAGGGTCTTCCAAGAAAAGTCATGTCCCCCCCATTGGAATATTTAACAATGTCGATAAGGTTCTCTATTAACCAGAGACAGTTACGCAATTATATGATATTATTACAAGTCAGGGTCGATACTTGACCGAGCGGTGTCAAAACCATGGCGCGAATCCCGCTAGAAGTTATAAGTTTACCCCAAATTTTCAAAGACTTCTATACAACTTCATTTGTAAGTTGGAAAGCCTGACGTATCCATTCTATATCTAAATTTTACTCTAATCAATGCAAGACCACATTATTCACAACATGTCAAATATCCATCAACCGCACATCCGCATAGTTTCTCTACCTCAACTTTACGTACCGTCAACAGTTCACACCCTAAAAACTCTACAATCATCCATAACACAAGGGACTATTTTGACTACGCCACATCAGGCCAGTCACTCTACCGTTTCAAGGCACATTACACCAGTAAAATTACATCACATTTGCCACCATGGCAACATAAACGGTATTTTCCGAGACCCTTCTCATTCATTCCATTGTGTTTCCTGACGTAAATACTGCCACTGCCGTCACAACACCAATGTACACCACTAGATTTTATAAAGTACAACATCACTCCAGGATCACTCATGCCGATTTGGTTTGAATTCGCTAATCAGTGACCATAGCATCTTGAAAATTCAATAACACTTTCTCTCCGTGACGTTTGCTCCTAATAATTGGCTAATTATTTCGGGCTAATGAATGTTTCCCATTGCACTGAATTCCAAAAATCAATCGAGGAATCACACAAACCTAAGAATTGTTTAAATAATAATAATAATAATAATAATAATAATAATAATAATAATAATAATAATAATAATAATAATAATAAAATTACGAGGACATTATATAGCGTCTAATCTTTAAAAGCTCTAAGCTACAACATATGACAACGCTTAAAAAGAATAAAAACATATATAATGAAATGATTGCAAAAATAAAAACAGACCACAAAAATTAAGAAACAGAAAAAGCATGCTGTAAACTTTTAATGTAAGGATACGTTAAAAGGATACATTCTTAGGTCTTTATTGTCTGAGGTAAAGGATGTGAATGAGAAAGTCTTTTGTGTTGTAATCAGGTTTGCTTCAGCTTTATCATCATTCATCTGCAGCTTGTTACATGTCATCCATGATTTTACATCAAAAATCCACCTCTCTATGCCTTGGATGGTAGCTTCAGCTTCAGCTAGATTTGTATATTTGGGTGTCATCAGCATGCAATTGGTGAGACACTGGATGATGATCTTTGACACTTGAGAGTAACGGAGAATAACCAGATGCGCATCTCCTTACTTTTATTACAAAATTCTCTCTCTCTCTCTCTCTCTCTCTCTCTCTCTCTCTCTCTCTCTCTCTCTCTCTCTCTCTCTCTCTCTCTCTCTCTCACTCACAGAATGATCCCAGTTTTTTCATAATGTGTGTAGATATACTGCTACAGAAACTGGTGGAGAACACTGTTTAGACTGGATGTAGTGTGAAATCTGTTTGACAGAGTGATGATAACGGAGCCTAAATTTGATTACTCAGTTTAAGTCGACCAAATTGCTTTTGTCAACAGACTGCTTGGACCCTTGGCGCGCCTGCGCAAGATCCGTCTTTGCTTCTCATCATAATGAAGTTTCTCATCATAAAAAAGTTTGCACATCATATAAGGAAGTTTGCACATCATATAAAGAAGTTTGCACATCATATAAGGAAGAAAGCACCGCATATAAAGAAGTTTGTACATTATATAAGGATGAAAGCACCGCATATAAAGAAGTTTGCACATCATATAAGAACAAAAGCACCGCATATAAAGAAATTGCACATCATAAAAGTACGAAAACACCGCATATCACGAAGTTTGCACATCATATAAGGACAAAAGCACCGCATATAAAGAAGTTTGCACATCATATAAGGATGAAAGCACCGCATATAAAGAAGTTTGCACATCAATATAAGGACAAATGCACCGCATATAAAGAAGTTTGCACATCATATAAGGACAAAAGCACCCCATATAAAGAAGTTTGCACATCATATAATAAAAGTTGTCATCTTAGTTCTCTGGTCGAATGCAATTGATCCACTGCTGTTGATATCTTCGTTATAGTTCTCTGTTCTTTGGATGGGGTAGTGGTAGTATGGGTTGTTCAAGTTGTTGAAGTGTTTGCCCCAGAACCATGCAACACCATTCTGGCAATCTCGAAATAGTTTCAATTTCGTAAGTACTTTTCTTAGTGTGCATGATTCCAGGGCAGCAACAAAAATCTCTATCGATCTTCTATTACATATATGTCTTCTTTATTTTCTGCTTGCAGTCGGAGCTCTGATAAACACGTCCTTCCTCTTCAACAGTCCAGCCGCTCCTAAATTTTTCATTTAGCAATTATAGTCGTATATGCACGTGCGGTTGTTTGATGACTCTTAAAGCCTCATAAGAGACCAGAGATCCCACCCGAAGAGTGGGTCTCCTGTAACCTCCTCTGTGGTTAACCATCGGCCCGGATCCACGTGGAGGCACTTAGCCCAGGGCTGAGCCTTTACGCTTTGGACCAGACCTCAAGACCTTGACATTCAACACACTCCGCACAGAACGAACACCACCCAAATCACCAGCAGGCCCAGAGCGCAGGAACATCCATCACCAAAGCAAGGCCCGTTGGTTGTTCTAGTTGTTGAAGTGATTGCCCCAGAGCCATGCACCACCATTTTGGCATATATGAAATGTAGGCACTTTCGCATTATCTTTTCTTAGTGGGTATGACTTTAGGACGTAGCAGCTTGAAAGATCTGGGAGCTGCACGACGATCCAAACATAGATTGCCCCAGAGCCAAAATAATGGATATTGTATAGGGATTTTAGGATTGACCAGGGCTCCAGGGCGTAGCAGCTATCTTTGTTGTTTGAAGAGATAGTGGTGGTAGAATTGATGATAGTAATTGCAGCACGGGTTGTTCTTGTTGTTGTAGTGTTTGCCCCAGAACCACGCCCCACCATTTGGCATATATGAAATGTAGGCAATTTCGTAAATTCTTTTAGTGGGCATGATTCCAGGACATAGCAGCAATAAAGATCTGGAAGACCTGTGTTGTTGTAGCAGTGGGTTGCCCCAGGGCCTTTGTAAGGGGTGTTGTAGGGATTTTAGGATTGATTAGGCTCAAGGGCGTAGCTGCATTCATGTAGAAATAGCAGAGCAGCACCACCGTAGTATGCACCAAAGCGTAGAAACACACCAGCAGCAAGCAAAAGTCGCTAATGGATAAGTATTACCATATTTATTGGAATATTGAGAAACCAAACATGGGAGTATCTCCTACGGGTCAAATAAACCTGAGTTGTGAATACACCTATTGAATTAAAAAGATTTGATGATTTGCATAATAAGCGTAAAATTGCCAATAGGTAAATCAAATTAATGGGCTTAAGTGTCCCTTTATTTTTTCGTTTCCAAGATTGGTAGAAATTTAGTACATTAATAAAACACCAATCGGGTTTTTAAGGGCCAAGCAGAGTTATTAACAAAAAAAAAAGGCTAAAGTGGGTCGAAAGATGAGCCCTATATTGTAATAATAAACATAAATAATAAACATTACAACACTACCATTAACAAAGGACGGTACAGGGCATGGTAAGAAATCGTTGTTCTGCACGGGCTTGCAGACTTTCGGATCCTACCCAGGTGTTTGCTAGTATATGTACCTAGTACACGTTGGAATGGCAACGAACATGAAAAGGACAATAACTGTACAGAACATAATGGGAATAAACACCCTCATCGAGTAAGGTTGACGTTGTCGGGTTGGGGTGTGTGTGTGTGGAATTACGGGGATATAGGTAGTGCGTCCTATTTCCTTTATTGAATAAAAAGTGTATGTCAGTCCGTAATATATGTCATGTGATATAAAGTATTTAAACTATATGATAATTTCTAATTTATGATATGAACTTTAAATAATTATTTAGGTAGCTAGGTGTTGGTATGATAAGCATTGATTTAATTTAGAATAATAGGATAGCTTACGATAATATTAAGATTGAATTAGTGTAAATAGGGGAGCTGGACGCAAGCCAACTTTTCAGGCCGCGCCGCTCCTCAATTGAATTCGAATATCCATATATAGTCTGGCAAGCCTTATGTAGAAAAGATGTCACGGCGAGAGTCTTGCGTTATCTGTCATGGTGGACACGGCGAGGTTAGCATAACTACGCCAATTTATTTTACCGTGTAAGGGCTTAATAAAATTTAAAATAAGCCAAACTTCTTTGACTAAATGATTACACTTATTTAGCAGATTTCTAAACTATTTGTGTTTCTGACTTAAGTGAGGGTTTTTTTTCTCCATTACATGATATGGGATCAATTCGTAGCCTCAACCACAACAAAACAAGTTGAGGCTACGACATCGTAGTTAGGAGGTTTAGGGTTAAGTAAAATATCTCAAAAACGGCTTGGATGACAACTATTTTCAATTACGTCAGCCTGTTCAGCACACATTGTTTTGCAGAATTTTCATCTAGGAAAAGGGCTTGTGTTTGTACTGTGAGCATCACATGTTGTATAAATGACCTTCTGACGTAAATATTGCTGGTAAAAATTTGGGGTTGGGGTGCATAAACTTCTGCTATGAACTGCCACTGACTTCTCTTGTCAAGTGGATAATATTATTAATGTAATTATATAATGATAATTATATATAATATAATATTATTATGCTTTGTTTTAATAAAAATATGGACCTTCGTAACCTTACTTGTGTATTTTAATTTTTATTATACCAGGGCACTGATGACAGTATTAAATTTGTACCTAAATCCTGACCCTTTAATACAAGCTCCACAGTTCAGTTAAATAGGAGCTGTAACACGATACAATTTTCGGCGCAGAAGTAGGTCAAACTTCCCAATCCAACCCTATGCACTCATTAGTCATCTTAGTACTGTTATAAAACTCACCCTATAAACCGTTATTTGAATATATAGATACCGAATCATACGGTATGGAATTTTTATTTCCTAACACTAGATCAGCGCTAAGGGCGTGCTAAAACAACTTTATAGAAGCAGAGTTGGATATAAGGTTAGAGGATACATATGACCATACCGCAATAACAAAAACATTAACCATGACCGACTAAACAGCATGAAAAGAAAGAATTAAAAAAAAAAAAACAAACACCCCCCCTGCATAATCAACAGTAATAGATGTAGTAAACATAGCAGACACAAACCCAAGAAAGAAAATAAAGAACACAGACACCAAGAAGACACAAAGGTATGGAAGATTTGAAAGAAAACGAACCGAAAGTCCATTCATCATATATAAAGATAATAAAGAAGATACAAGTTGTACGCGTCCTGAATCTGCCATGAATGATAGACACCAGGAAAATGCAAATTACCGCCCCATATCAAATTGCCACCCAGAAAAGATTTACATTGCCAATTCACAACCGCTTGCCACTTCGAAAACAAAAAATAACTCTACCGCAAAAATTACCAGGAAAGCATCATAACAAGAGGCAGTCCAGGCCGATCTACCTACTGCCCTACAAATCCCCAACCCCTCGGACAAAATCGTAGGCAAGGGGCAGTACAGGCGGCACTGCCTACTGCCCCACAAATCTCCCACCCCACCGGACAAACTTAAATTACGGGGCAGCCTAGGCGGCACTCCCTACTACCCCACAAGTCCTTTCCGGACAACGCTCATTCACTACGAGTTACAATTACTCCTCGTAAGAAGGAGATATTGTAGTTCCCGCTCGTTCTGAATTTAATACTCTCTTCGATAAAGAGCCCCCCCCCTTCCTTTTAACGTAGGGTCTTCAAATTGGCGCAAGAATAACCGGGCCAAAACACTACCTCGATCCTTTAGATCCGCCAAAAACTCACTCTGGATAGACCAATTACTATAAACATAAAAAAGAAGGATTATTTCTTAACGGATTTGCAAACATTTTAGGCAAACATACAAGTACAGTCTGTACACAAAATTCCAACAATAGTATTCCAAATTCACAACCATAAAACATTGCTCGACAAATTACACACGTGACTAACACAATATTGGTATAGGGCAGTCCAATAGCACCGCTGGGCCTAATTCGACCCTGACGTTTCTGGGTCGTCTTTTGTTGTTGCCGTCCGCTGTCTGCAGCCATGAATAGTTTGAAGTCACAGAATAAATGTCTGCAGCCATGAATAGTTTAAACAGTCACAGAATAAATGTCTACAGCCATGAATAGTTTTAAGTTTTGAATGTAAGTACAGGTATAATGATCAATCAACGTGGAATTTTACAATGTTTACGTTTTATTCCGCAATTTATTTTTAAGTTTTCCGAAAATAACAGCCTACCTCGAAAATTATTATTAGTAGTGCACAAGCGAGGAGAAACAGTCATTAGTTGTTTACAAGGTGTGTGTGCGTGTGTGTGTGTGGTGTGTGTGTGTGTGCGCGCGCGCGCGCGCGCGTTGGGGTAATTATAGTCTGGTTCCCTGACCTCTCTCCACTTCAAAACTCTTTGCTATGATACGATGAAAAAGGAAGTTAAGCGTTAGGGAACCAGACTAGGAAAAAAAAAAATACTGTTAACCTCGTGACATTTGATTTAGTTCCCGGATGCCGTATTTAAAGCTTGCTCGTGGATGCAGACACGTGCATATTGAGGTGATACCGGTAAGAACGAAAATGTGAGGTTAACTGTTTGCATGATTCAGAATGCGTGTTTTGTTTTCTTTAAATATAATTTGTTTCAATTTGAAACCATTGAAGGCATAACTTTAATCTATGTAGAGAAGTTTGCTTATGCCGTATTTCTCATTCAGGGTGAAAAGTTTGACTCAAACTTTGATGCAGGAATTATTCGCTCACAAAAATGCGGTGACTATAAACAGCATGCCATCCACCCCAGCAAAAATTAAAAATTATTATTAATAACAGCACCATGCATGTATATGCATTTTTATTTTTTATTTTCTTACAACTGCACGGAGTTTGGAAGATGCGTTTATTGATACGACTGCCAGGGGACCTAACTCTAAATCTTCTGTTTAGGTTTCAGAATAGTGGTAGGCCAACAAGTAGGTCGCTTGTCTTTTTTTTTTCTTCTTTCTTTTCTGACAACAGAGACCAACGGCCTCGCATTGGGAATCCGTAGCTTCATCTTGTATTAAAAGGTATGACTAAGGTACTAATATTAGTACTAGGGAATACGGGCACTTTTTCACATTCGGGCATTTTCAGACAATATTTGCGACGGCCGAGATGAAAACTGCCATTTTTTTATAGCGACTGTTAGTAACGTATGGGAGATTTTAAATTGATACGAGCGGAGCTACAGATCACTTGCAACTCCTCACGGGGAAACAAAAAAAAAATACTTAATTTTTGGGTGCTAAGTTGTGTTGAGGGCTCGGTCTGGTCCCCCCCCACATATAAACGCGTTGTGGATAAATGCACATAGGTTGAAAAATATACAACTTTTAGTGCTTATATATCAAGTTATAATAGGACAATTAAAGAATGATAATAGAAAAAATAAAAATTAATGAGAACTTTATAAAGAAATAATCGGGATCATCGATAATACTAGTACTAATATTAGTACCTTAGTCCTTTTGTGGAAACTACTAACATGAGTCTGTGTGTTACTGGAGCTGCTGGTGTGATTCACACCCGGCTCTTTTTTAGCCCAATATTAAAAATTGTGAACATGTTTTTTTATATAATGAAATAAATTGAGTAGTCCTCTTTTTTAATACTGGAATAATCACAGATCATTGTAGAAAGTGGTAAATTCTTGTTTACCTTATTTGATATTTTCGTTTTGATTGTCCGCCATATTCAGATAATGCCTACTTCCATTCTCAGCCTCGTTTGTGTGCCATATAAGGACATTAATGCCTTATTTGGAAACGTAAACAGATCGTAGTAAAAAGAATATGGTGCGGTTTGAGTCGGAAATTCTGTGTATTAAAAGTAAAAACGGTTTACCGGTGATTTTGAAATTCCACCTAGAAGCAATTTTTTTCTCAACAAAACCATATTCCGCAATTTATGCAAGTATCCATTCTCCATCTTCTCAACTAATTCAACAACTAATACCATAGCGTAGAATATCCATATATATAGTCTGACAAGCCTTATGTAGAAAAGGTGTCATGGCGAGAATCTCGTGTTATCTGTAATGGTGGACACTGAGGTTAGCATAACTATGCCAAATTATTTTACCGTGCAAGGGCTGAATAAATTAAAAAAAGCCAAATTTCTTTAACAAAATGATTAAATTTATTTAGTAGATTTTTTAAACTATTTGTGTTTCTAACTTCAGTGAGGATTTTTTGCTCCACTACACGATATGGGATCAGTTCGTATCCTCAACTACAACAAAACAAGTTGAGGCTATGACATCGTAGCTAGGGTAATACCAACATAAGAATTTGATTTATTTTTTTTTTAAGAAAAAAAAAAAAGAGTACAATTACTTCCGAAAAATATTTTCTTCATTAAAAACAAGAAATGCCATGTGTATCTGTAAGATAGCAGCAAACATCAGGCTATGTCCCTATTTTGGCACCAGACAGATGCACCCACTCACTTGTCCAATAAACAAACCCAGAAGTGTTTTATGTATTCTTGTAACACCCAAAGATGTAATGTATTGATTTCTTTTATATACAAAATTTTGTTCAAAAATTTATTAAATTGTTGATGCATTTTTTCCTGGCGAATCTAAATGGTCACTCATCCGATCTAGGGTTCAATCTCCTGGTCGGAATCCCTCACCTGTGTATGTTATATGTGTAATTCTATATTGTTTGCTTGCTATAGATTTGTGATAGGACAATATTAAATCGAGCCTTTCTTTCCGAGGTTCTCTTCCAAGTTGTATGGCATATTTTATATTTAAAAAATATTTATAGGAAATGGTAAATTTCCATTTCTACTTGTAATTTATTTATTTTTACCATTTTGAATTTTTGTTTTGACAGTTTCTAACAAATCTTTATCAATATGGGTTATCACGTACATTCAAGATAAATCTGATTTGTCACTAAAGTATGTTAATCGAAATTATAGATTATCTCTGGAATTATGTGCCCTTATAGCACAAAAATAAAAATACAAATTTAAGTTCCATGGCTTATATCTAAGACAGAAAAGTGAAGTTGAACCATAATTGAGCATTTTGCTGAGCTTGTCACAGCGAAAGAGTATTTTCGAACAATTATCTTCTAGATACAATAACAGTTACTGAAATTAAAGTTCGTATTGTGTATATTGTGCCAGAATTTTAATGAATAAATGCGTTTTGCAAAAAAGTGTGCTTGTGTCAAAGACGGCTGAAATTCATTTATTATTCTTCTCTTATTTGCAGTCATAGTCTTATATAACCATTTGAATTTTATTTCATATGACCATAGGGCTTAAGTTTTCTCAAAAACAACCTTCAGGCCATTTTGCTGGGTTTTCAACCCAAATATCTGCTGGAAAGCCATAAAAATCATTAATTTCCACAACTTTCTGTAAATACATGTATTTTGCATTAGCACTGCTCGTTAGAGTCACTCGGTAACCAGAAGATATTGCAATAATGGCCAACTAATCTTATGATCCTTTTATTTATATTCATTATTTTATAAATGAAAAGTGTACAATAGTCGAACCCACTGATCTGGACCTAGGTTACCTCGACAACCCTATTAAGTTTTTGATATGGAACCGACAAATTCTCTATTTGTCTTACATTTTCTCATCGGTTATGTCTATTCTTTTATGTAGACGAACCCTAATATCTTGAGCACAAAAGAACCAAATTTGTCAATTAACATCAGTTATCTCGATCCCCATAACCAATCATCGACTTAGATATTTTTTCCCCTTATTGGTGACAAATATGTCCCATCTGTCAACAGACTTTTTGGTTATTTAATTTGTACAAACAATTGTGGCTTTTGACTGGATAAATAAAAGAGAACAGAAGGAAGCTACAAACTTACTAAGTAATGCATTGGAATCAATCAGTACACAAATGATCCTTTGTTTGTATACCACCCCATCTTAGCAGTGCATTGTTACATCATAATCTGCTTATGCTGACCAGTACTCTGTATGTTTTGACCTCAATTATGCTACCCTACTATGCCTACAACTGACCCACTTCTGAAGAGGGGAATAGAACAGATAAAATTATGGAATGGCTAAATCCTTCTGTTCCTTGGTTGTTACAGCAAAAAGAAATAGCAAACAACAAATAAAAAACCTGCATGATTAAAAATAATTATTTATTTCTCAAAATACAGGAGTGAAAGAATTCCTATATTGGGTGTTAACTACATTAATATATACAGTCCAGTACTGGCAGGTGTTGACTCTTGTAAGTTTCATTTGTGGGAATGGAGATACTATTTTGCAAGAATAGGATCTTTAGATTTTTTTAATTTACATGTATTTCTTGCACTTTGGTTATCTTTATGCCAGCTTATGTCTTATCAATAAAATGGTCATACTTGGTTAACTTCGAATCACTGCTGAGCTCACCTAGCACTGTTCACTCCAATGACAGTTCAATCTTATCTTAAGGATAATATTTTGTAGCTATTCTGTTTATGATACTTGTCAGAGTGAAATGACTCACATATTTAATTTTGACACTGGTTAGCTTTTTGTAAAAACAATCATGTGATTTTGTGAACAATCTTTGTGTTTGCAATGTTGGAGAATATAATAAGGTTTGTAACAGAATCGATGGTGGTTTGTATTGTATAATGATAAATCTCTGCTGTTGTTGCACATATGCCTTTTGTTAACAAACATGTATGTATATTTTTGTAGCATGCAGATCGCATCAAAAATCAAACAAATCGTGGCAACACTGTTGTGTAAAAAAACCATCCATACATTCTCATTTATTAAAGCACATCATGTACATACTGAAATTTCATGCAAATTATTATATTAATGCCATATTGGTTTTCGTTTATCTCATCTTCGGTTGGTTATCTTGATGCTTTTTGGCACACCCCTAGGCCGGCGACATAACCAGGTTCGACTGTACAAACTATATAACAAAAACAGCCTTCCAACTACCTTGATGCTAATTGGCATATATTGTGGTGTACACATGTACCTCACACACACAAAACATTGCCACACTTATCAATCTCAAATATATTTAGTCTATAATAATAATCAACATACACGAGGTGGTTGTTTTTTTACAGATGACTATGCAGCACTTATGAACAGAAAACAGAAGTAATAAACAAAACATAGATAAATGAAAACAGTTTGCAATATTGACATAACTAACACTAACCTACTGTTACTAAGAAATTTTTACCTCCGCAAAATGGCATAAAGCTTTTGACGTCATGCCGACCCAACCTATAGTCCATACTGAAGTTTTACCATTCTTTAAGTTCTGATGTATTGGATGCTCGCTAGTAATTAATAAATTTATTTCTACTGACCTTGGTATGCAGATGGAAACTAAAATCCCTTTTCTTTTGACCTATGGCATCAAATCCTTTAGAAGACTCGTATTTTAGTAATAATCCCTGTCAGAACAGATCAATGTGTACATCTATAAATGACCTGCATGGACTAGTTCTGCTGGGATGTTGTACAGTCCTGCTGACTTCCTCATTTTCAACAGACCTGTTTACCCGACCGTATTTGACCGTATTTGTACGGAATAAAGCCCATCCGTACGGTCATATGGTCATTGAACTGAAAATAAGATTTGAGGTTGCATTTATTTATTACTTTTTAAAATTAATTTTTTAAGCCGTTTTTCTTTCCGTTTTGTTTCGTTGTATCGTCTCTTCGGTCCGCATCCGCGTCCGCATTTTGTGCCACGTCACTTATTTTGACATTCTCAACATCCGGTCGTTTAAACAAAGGAAAATGCCGCCGACAAGAAAGTTTCAGCATGAAACTGATGATGAAAATGGAAAGTCTAACACAAAAAGCAGCATTTTCTACCAGTTTATTCTACTCTGTGGCTATGCCATAAACCATCGTCAAAAGGAGAACATTTTGTGCATTGCACTGTTTGCAACTTAGACTTTTCCTGTGCACATGGTGGAAGGAATGACTGTTCACGGCATGTGGAATCGGGAAATCATACAAAATTGAAATCATTAGTGAATGGAAATAGAAACATTTTGTCATTGATGAAAGGAAAGGAAGTCAGTGATCAAAACATACTTCAAAAACAAATAACACGTGCTGAGGCGATTCTATGTGAGTTGATCGCAAATATGAATTTGTCATTGAGTACAGCTGACAAGTTAACAGAAGCAATGAAAAATAATTTATTAACCTTATTTCTATTCTAGTAAATATTGACAAAGCTGATACTAGATTTTATCAGATAAATAAGATTGCTTTCACCTATCTAGATAAACTTATTATTTTCTAAGTGGATGGGTGGTAACAATGTCATAATGTTTTATATCAAGTCGTCCATAACCAAGTAAAATAGAGAATTGGCTTTAATTAAAATGTTTTGGATATGTGTGAAGCTGAGAAAACAGAATTTTTAGAGAAAGTAACGGAGGTAAACAACAATAAATTTGGTTATGTTGTATTTGTTGTGGTTTTTATCATTATAATATGAACAGGATGTTTAAGTCAATGGTGTTCAATTTCTGCATATTTGTGCCTTGAAAAACAGAATTAACTGAATACCATTGTCTTTGCAAACTAAGAGTTATTTACACAATATTGTATAGTCATTATGTCGTGTAATACTACATAATGATGATTATAGTATATTGATAGTATCTACTATTTGTGTGCTGAAAATACTGACTGCGGTCTGAAAATACTGACAGGCATTGCTTAAAATACTGACAGGAAAATTTATGGGTAAACAGGTCTGTTTTCAACAATCTCTTTGCTGCTTCCACTTCCCCGATGTCATATTGATCTATTCTGGGTTGGTAGATGCAAATTTCTGCACAGTACTCTGTCCATCTTTTCAGAATATCTTTTTCTTCTGTGAGCAGAGTCTTCGTTATCTTTTAATACTATTGAATCCAGTAGCTGTCTCAGCTGTAATATTTGACGTGTGATGAGATCTACTGTCATTTCTACTATCCTAACTTTAATTATTCAGGAAGTTCATATAACATTATCATATAATGCAATCAAAAATAAGTTATTGATCCCATGGCCAGTTACGACTGAAGATCTGATTGTGCTGTTGTTGTTACAGATTAGCTTGTAGTTGGATTGGAATGATTTGTTAAAAAGGTTTTTGTTAATTGTATTTCTCTCAGCAGAACATGATGAAAACAAAACTTGTTTTTAGATTTTTATACTGTTATTTAAATAAATAATACTGTTTGGTTTGATTCTGCCATTTGATAAAACATCCTTGTCTTTCTTTTCCATAGAAAATTAGAATTTGGAAAGTGAATAAAGTTTAAGATGTCTGGCCGTGCACGAGGACGAGCACGTGGAAGGGCAAGAGGAGGGACGGAGGAGCAGCAGGCTCGTCGACCTGGAGAAGCAGAACAAGCTGCAACTGTCCCACCAGTAAGTCAGCACTCTGAAGTATGCCAACATTTTAAATTTTTTTGTCTTCCAAGAATGCACCTTTTCTATAACATCAAATTTTGAAAGATTTGCCTGAAGAAGGCAATGTGACTTTCTTAATGTACAGTATAATATTTAATATTGCCGGTACTGATTTCATAAAATTGCAGTTCTTAAGAAATGCTGCATGTCTGTCTCAATGTATGTATTGGCAAATAGAACTCTGCCAGAATGGTAATTTTGGAATGGTTGGACAGAATATAGACTACAGCATTTGCACACCCTCATTTGTTAGTATTCAGTCAACAATTTTAACAATGATTCTTTATTAGCAGGAAACCCAAGGCATACATTTTTGTCATTGCAAAGGCAACAAAAAAATTTATTACAAATATATAATAAATCAACCACTTGTGTTATTATGGTATATTTTTCATTAATTTTACTTTAAGCAGAGAGGATTCTTCAATGTCAAATCATTAGTCCTAGATTCATTTTATTTTGATACTACATACATTGTGGGCCCAGTCTAAAATGTCACCAGATATAATAAAAAACAACTGGGCTGTATTGATATGACTATTAGATGTTGTATGACCTGAAAAATGTTAGAGGAGTGTTGCGCTAGACCATCATTAAGGGATGAACCATGGCAGGTTGAGGATACTAAAACAGTTGTAATTTGTGGACTTTACGACTATTCCCCGAAAATTACTTCATACATATACTGAGTAGATTAGTTATAATGAGTGTTTATGTCTGTACTCCTGTATTAACTGGTAATCAACATGAATTTAGCCATTTTGTGACAAACTTTCTGCAAATCCAGAATAGTAGCAAAAATAAATGTATGTTAAATGAACATGTCCATTTTTCTGTAATTAATGGCATGTAATATATAGAGTGCTCTTGTTATGCTCAGATTTTTTTGTATCAGTAATATGCTTTTACCTCTCTTGGGGATTGGCATTTTTGAACCTACAGCAAACATTTCATGCTTACATTTAGTCCTTTTGATTGGGTATCCAGGTAAATAATTGATGGTTAGCCAGTAGAAATTCCCAAAAGTTTTGACATCTGTGGTACATAACTTTGTTGCAAACAGGAAATTTTCAGGGCACAATAAATGTGTTCCAGTAATTATGAAAAATGAAAATGTTTGTATTTGAGTTTGTTGCCAACATTATTTGTTCAGAGGTATTCGGCTTGCTTTGATGAATGTTCATGTGTTATTGAAGGTGCTGCTAAAGGTGCTATTTGATGGACAAGACAAATGCCCGTTTATTATTGCTGTTGCAAAAATCAAATATGAAAGATTACAGAGACAGAATTTTTTTTACTATTTACTTAGTATATATACAGTACAAGCAATGCTTCAAATGGTAATAAGTTTTCTTTGAAGTTTCAGCAAAACTGTATTTTCTGGTACATTTCTCAAAAAAGGAAACTGCCATCTGATAGATTCCCCTTCCTGATTCAGAGATCACTGATTGTAGGTAGTCAGGTAGCATGACTAGTTGGATTATATTGCTATAATACAAAGGTCAGATGGTGGCATATGCTGATTATGATATAACATGCAGCATTAGGGTGGTTTATCAATATGAACAAAGGATTTGTTTATGTAACAATAGATTCCAAGTATGCAGCTTACTGTCATAGTGCCTTTAAATTTCTCAACTTTAAACCCAAGACTATATACAGTTTTTAACAGCCAGAAATGTTGCCAAACTGATGGTATATTTTGTTGCCAATAAAGAAGGGAAAAAAAATTGAAATTTGAAACCTTGGTGAAGTCCATCTTGATGTCTGATTAACTAAAATTGTATCTTGTAGTTGACGTCGAGAATCAAGTTCACAATGTTCCCGACTGTAAACACCGAAATTGTTAATTTTTAGACAAGTGGTACATAGTTAATATTTTTACGAGGGTTTGGATAAATTATTCAGATCATGAGACGATGAAATTATTTACAGCATATAACTTGAGTAAAAGATTGTTTTAGAAATGAGCTTTTGTCCTACATCAAGGCTAATCCTTTGTGTTTTTTACACATAATCTTCATCTAAAAGTTATTCCTTTGAGTTGTAATATCTTGAAGTTTCAACATTTTTTGTTTTATTTTGATTTGGGTGAAATTATTTGTTAACCCTTTCATCACAAAAGATCGCATATCTGGTCCAGGGGAAATAAATCCGTCAACACTATCTTCTTCATCATCATCCTCATCACTGTCACCCACAAGTGCATTCTATTGTCTCTCCATATGTCCATAATCCAAATATAACATCTATATTACCAGATGGAAGTTAGTAGAAGTACCCCGAAAGATATTTAGTCTGGTACTATAACGTTTAAAAAGAACATTGCCCTAGATCGAAAACATCTTCACAGGTCAGTACATGTAGGTATAGTCAGGTAGCATGATTGAGTGTGCCATAGCATACAGTACTCGGGCCAGATGTCAACATAATAAAGAAAAATAATCACATTGGCGAAGCCCAGGACAATCCCTGGTTTCAATTAACTTGAGTGGCGTTCCAATGCTAAAGGTATTGATGTGGCTGTAGTCTCTGTCATGTCATGTGATGTTAACATTAATAATTTTGCCATAGAATCTTATACAAGAAAGTTAATATTCCTGCCCAAAAATGATATACAAGAACACTTTACATTCCCAGTGAAAAACTATTTTAACCCTTTCATCACTAAGTAACTTTGTAGGCATAGAGTCCTCAACACTAAGTTAACTTTGGAGTTGTAAAGCAAAATGACTTGTGGACTTTGAAACAACATAACTTTGCCAATGTTAAACATATCTGGCTGGATTAGGTGTCAAAATCAAGGTTAAAAATCATATTTTATGACTAATTCAATGAAATGTTCATATCTATTACAACTGTTAAAATGCAGGTACAAACAGGTATGACAACAGGTAAAATACAAGTAATTATTTTATTACCTCTTAGAAAACATAGAAAGTTCTCAAAATTTGTTCAATTTACCCTAGATGTACTAGTGAATAATCACAGTAGCAACACTAGTCTTTCTTTCATCTTGTCCATAATATTTAAAATTCTATAAAATGAACCAAAATGATCTCCAAGGTGAGATCTGTCCACACACCTAAATGACCTATATCGCCTCTGCCATATTTGAGCGTTGCATTGAAGTTCGTTAAATGGAAATTTTTTCCAAAAACTTCATCTGAATAGAATATTTGAAAATATTCCGCAGCTTTCCTGGAGCCATCTAACACTCAGTTGTGCCCAATTCTGTCAGAAAACTGAAACAAATCTCTTTGGTTTTCCGGCTTCGTCCAAACAAAACCACATGGAGCGTACAATTCCTCTGATTCAAAACCTTCAAAGTCCTCTTCATCATCATCACTGGCACTGGCAAGTGCATTCCATTGTCTCTCCAAACATCTCTCATTTTTATCCAAATTTACCATGTCGAAATTATTAAAATCCTACGTTAACTTTCTGAAATTTCTTCTAACTGCCATTTTGGATACAAATTTCAGCATTCGGAAAGCACGTTAAAAGTTCATACTTTGTTTGATATTTCTAGTTGTATACAAGCTAAACTCACAAGATCATCCAAATATAACATCTACATTACAAGATGGAAGTTATTAGAGGTACCCCAAAAGATATTTAGTTGGGTACTATAACGTTATAGAAGAACACTGCCCCAGACCGAAAAGTCGGTCCATAGTGTTTACAGACTTACTTCCCCCTGACCATTTTTCTGGTTCGCAGTGATGAAAGGGTTAACTTAAGTTCCTTACAAAAGTCATGTAATTTATTTTTAATATTATGACTTGTTTTGTATTAATTGTCAATAAAATAATAACTATGCGATACTTTTAAATTTTCATTGCCTATTACATTATTAGGCTTGCAAAAATATTCACTACTTGTTCTGGTGACAACTTTTTAAAAAGTCAGGACCATCCCTGGAAGCTTTCTTCATTAGGACTTGTGATATAACATTTTGGACTTTTCAGGATTTATTCTACAATATTTAAGTTCTTATTGGATTTTCATTTTTTATTCAAGGAAAATAATTTCTTAAAAATTTTGCCAAAGTTGCTGACTTTTGCACTTTTCTATTTAGTTTAAGATCATAGTCATAATAAGCTGCTTGCAGACCTATTGTACCTACATTGATCAGTCAAGGCTGTAATTCCTCAGGACAGATGAGATGTGCAGGTGATCTGTACAGTCAAGCACCTTGGACCACTCAGCATTATAGGAGTGGGTGGGGGTTAAATGTATACAGTAATGCTGTACAGTGCCTCAGTGCAATAATTGCTCTGTGATACCAAGAAAGGATAAATGTTTACAAAACATAAAAAGGAATTGAACAACATTTCCCAGAAGATTAACCCTTGCAACTTGAAGTACAGCAAGATAAAATACATATCAGTGTTAAAACTCTGTAAAATGTATATAAAATAAAGTGTAATGGTAAAATGTAAAAAAAATTTAAAGATCAATGAAAATTTTTTTCTTGGTAAATGCAGCTATCATGATTTTTGTTTCAGCCTCCTGTAATGCCACCACAAGAAACCCAAGCCCCGCCTCCAGCCAGCGGGAGAGCATCATACCGTGGAGGTGCACGAGAGCCCCGTCCTGGTATGGCCTCAGGAGAGTGTCCTCGTGTGCCTACTGCGGAACTGGGTGCCATGACAATAGGAACAGGAGAGGCATCAGAAGTTGGCAGGAGGAGACGCGAATTCCGTTATGTTGAGGCCCGGACTAGGCCAGCCCATATCGTAGACAAACGAGGTGTGTACTTAATTTATGATTTTGGATATTTATTTTCCAGTTAATTGATATATGAAGCATTACATTGTTGAATCTAAATTATGCCAGTTTATGGAAGTATTGCCTTCTATTTAGATTCATGGCTGTAAGGCCTGATCAGTTTAAAGTATAGCCCTGCATCTATATTATTGTGTATACCTCAGTGGCTGATTTAACCATCTCATCAACAAAACTCAGGATCATCCTGGCATGAAAAGCTTTCAGATTTGTACCAAAAATGCAGCTGCCACTACTAAATAGTCTTGTACAAAAAATGCCTATGTGGCTGTCAGTACTAAATAGTCTTGTACCAAAAATGCCTATTTGGCTGTCAGTATTAAATAGCCTTGCACCAAAAATGCCTATGTGGCTGTTAGTACTAGAAAGCCTTGTACCAAAAATGCCTTTGTAGCTGCCACTACTAAATAGCCTTGTACCAAAAATGCCTATGTGGCTGTCAGTACTAAATAGCTTTGTACCAAAAATGCCTTTGTTGCTGCCACTACTAAATAGCCTTGTCCCCAAAAATGCTTATATGGCTGTCAGTACTAAATAGTCTTGTAACAGAAATGTCTATGTGGCTGTCAGTACTAAATAGCCTTGTACCAAAAATGCCTTTGTAGCTGCCACTACTAAATAGCCTTGAACCAAAAATGCCTATGTGGCTGCCAGTACTAAATAGCCTTAAAATGCCTATGTGGCTGCCAGTACTAAATAGCCTTGTACCAAAAATGCCTTTGTAGCTGCCACTACTAAATAGCCTTGTCCCCAAAATTGCCTATGTGGCTGTCAGTACTAATAGTCTTGTACCAAAAATGCCTATGTGGCTGTCAGTACTAAATAGTCTTGTACCAAAAATGCCTTTGTAGTTGCCACTACTAAATAATCTTGTACCAAAAATGCCTATGTGACTATCAGTACTAAATAGTCTTGTACCAAAAATGCCTATGTGGCTGTCAGTACTAAATAGTCTTGTACCAAAAATGCTTATGTGACTGTCAGTACTAAAAAGCCTTGTCCCCAAAAATGCCTATGTGGCTGTCAGTACTAAATAGTCTTTTACCAAAAATGCCTTTGTAGCTGCCACTACTAAATAGTCTTGTACCAGAAATGCCTATGTAACTGTCAGTACTAAATAGTCTTGTACTAAAAATGCCTATGTGGCTGTCAGTACTAAATAGTCTTGTACTAAAAATGCTTATGTGGCTGCCACAACTAAATAGTCTTGTACCAAAAATGTCTGTGTCTGCCACTGCTGAATAGTCTTGAACAAAATCACGGAATAGAATGTGACAACTCCTGATAGGAACCGAGATATAAAAACATCAAATGCATCTGTTGTTGCAAGAAATAGAAACCCCTTTAAGTGACTTCACAAATGCCACTCAACATATTTGATCCGATTTGAATGGAAGCATCCTGCCACAGAGGTCTTTTTTATACAAGTGATACAGATCCACAATCATTTAGGGCCACTGTAGCTGAGTAGAAAAACATTTCTCAACAAATTTGCAGAAACTTGACAGAAATCATTCTGGCATAACACGCTTTCAAATTTATACAAGTTTTGCCAATCCATCAGTGAAACTTTTAACAGAATTGACCAGCTTGAGCAAAGAGCATTATGGCATAGTTTTTTTATATTAAGAATTGACAAATCCTGGTGTGCCTTCAAATATGAATGATCATAGGTAAAACTTGGACAACACAGCTCATGTGTATTTTCAGAACCCTACACATAGTGGAGGTGGAAAGGATTAAGAAAAAAAAACTACCACATCTCCACACATCCTGATAGTTGGTAAGGCAGCTCACTGAGTATTGCTCTGTACTCCACTCTTTATTGTGTAGTCATCATGGATGACCACTGTGTAGTGGATGATGTCTCTTGTCAAATTGGCATGGGTGACTCTGAAACAAAGTTCTTTAGAGGGTTTTGAAGAGAGATGATGCCAAATTGAATTAAATATTATCATAGTCACAATGCCTCGAAAACTTTTCCCATTTTACGATCAACACCTTATGCAGCAGGTTTACACTTTTATTCAGTGAAACTGAACAAACTTACACTGACTTGATGAGACCTTACTGATCTTCTCAGTTCAAAGTTATCCTACTGTTTAGACATGAAAATTAATCCTTTGAAGTATGCATATTTAACTTCCCAGTGAGAGCTGCTTGTTTTTAATAAACCCAAATTAATACAACAACACATCCCCACTCATATGAAAACAATGGAAAAACAAAATACACTGAATTCACACTTAAAATGTGACTTGCACATTTAGTCCTTGTAAAGTAATGACCCAGTCACAAGAATGAATATGTATGCAGCTATGGACTTTAGTTTTATTCTGGCTGCATGTGTATGGTATGGGACTGGTCAGTTTATTGTTCTTTGTAATTGGGGTATTTGTTTTTCATTCTTTCATTTGTCACAAGATAAGATTCTTTCAAATAACATAACCCCCATTGAAAAATGTAAATGGTCTCTCCCTAATAAAGAATTAGCTTGAGTGAATGCTTTACAGAAATATACTTACCATTGTAAAAATTATAAAATGTTAGCATCAGAAAACAAATGTCAATTTCTGATTGGGAATAATGATGAGTTTCTAAGCAAGAATCTTGGATGCAAGTATTAAATACAAATATAAGTAGTGAGGAGTGGTCTGAGATTTATAGCCAGGCCAAATTTTGTACCAAGGATACCAAGTGGATCTCTATCAACTTTCAATTAATCCACATAATCGCTACTAAAGATTTTTTTAAAAGAATTAACATATTGGATGACAATAAATGCATGTTTTGTAAGAGAGAATGAAACATCTTTTCCATGATTGAAATATTACTTCACTACTCTGGTACAGTTTTATTTAACACTTTGCACCTTCTTGCCCAAATATTGTACATTTTTCCAAAAAAGAAACTCTTAGGAAGTGAACTGGACAGTTTGTGTAATTTTTTGCTTATTTTGCAAAATATTACATTTACACTTGCAGATTCAATGTAAAAAATCCTTCCATTTATGCTTTTAAGCAGATAGTTGTAATGTATAAGAAGGTTGAAAAATATGCTGCTAAGATAAACAGAAAAAACGAGGACCAAATTCTTAAAAAATGGACATCAACAGATGATTTGTATCTGATTGGATGGAAACAAGAACAAACCACTATTTTCAAAATCCTGTGTCACCTACATGTATTTGTCTAGTTACATTGAATAGGCTATCTAGAGAGATTGTGTACCATGTACATGAGTGTGGGTGTGTCTTTTTTTCTTCTTTTAATATACATTATATTTACTATCCCTAGTTTATCTGGAATCAAGAAATATTTTGATTGTAAGGTGACCTTGGGATGGTTCCATGACCTAATGGTCAACCTATTAGGGGGGGGGAATTAAAAAAAAAAAGTTTTTACTGGGAGAACATTTAAAACTTCCTTCCTTTAAAAAAAAAAGTTGAAAATTTCTTTAACAATTCCAGTTGACTGTTGATATTTATACAAGATTTTGATGATATTGTATCAAAAACTGATGCCTGCATTTTGGCAGTAAGGTCCAGGATAATCTCCTATTTCTGCACTGAAAATGAACCAAAAAAAATGTTTTCGAAACAGTTAAAAAAACTATATATTTAAAAAAATATATAGGTCATCCACAGGAGCCTGCAGTTTTATCAATAAAGCACGACAAAATTTTTGACAACATGAAATTACCTGTACAGTATTATTAAATAATGTAAAGGTGATTCATCATATAAAATTGCTGAGCAGTACTTTATCATGGTACGAAATGTAGATCTGGAAAACACGTTTTCATTCTCTATTCATTCTACCTATATTTGCAAGTAATTTGTTTAAATTTCATTTACAGATATCCAATTTTGTTTTTAAATGTTGAAACATCATTTGCATACAATTTGACATTAATCTGTAGTTAGATAAGTTTTGAAGGAAAAAAACGTAAAATAATTAAAGAGTAAACCTGTTAAATCTACATATACGTCAACATCAGGACGATCATTTATATGATACAATTTACACTATATTTCACAAAAATATTTAATAAATACAAAATAATTACTCACCGATACAGAACACTCGAACAGTGTACATATATCACAGCATTTGTATTGTGATCAACGATTATTCACATTGAAGTTATGTTTATCCTCGTGGATCCAATATGGCGACCTAGCGCATGTGTCTTATAGAGGTCAACTTGTAAATTGCGTACTTTCAAAATTAAATGTGGGTACTTAAATATACGTTCCAAAAAACAAATTTGGTATCAAAAGAAAGCTTAGAATGTGTACTTTCTAATGGTATATTGAAAATGTAAATATAATGTTTGTGAGTTGAAAAAAATTGGCGAGACTTTAGGGACTATTTTCTCAGCACAGGGTCATCATATGCAAATTTTCAAAACACGATTGGAAACTTTTTTCATTTGCCATTTATAGTTCAAATTCTCATTAATATTCATGAGGTTCTAATGACCCGCATTTGCAAAACAAACACACTGGTATCAACTCGCGCGCACACAGGAAATGGCAATTAACTGAAGCCGACAATTTTGTTAACTGATCGATGATTACATGGTCATATGGTTAAATAACAATGTATATATTCATGAATTTTATATGCATTGTAGATAATTCAAAGGCCTTTTAAATAAAGTTTATTTCATAAAAATGTTATCAATATCGATTTAAATGCAAATTTAGCGCACACAGTATAAGAAAAGGCCGATTTTCACCCAGTTGGAATAGGCACTGACTGGGGTTGCTACTACATAATATTCATTTACCAT
Organism: Potamilus streckersoni; assembly: GCA_016746295.1. Classification (NCBI taxonomy): domain Eukaryota; kingdom Metazoa; phylum Mollusca; class Bivalvia; order Unionida; family Unionidae; genus Potamilus; species Potamilus streckersoni. The sequence continues at coordinate 40,151 of JAEAOA010000795.1, forward strand.
GTCAGCTATACACTTTATGACTAAATCAGTAAACTTAAATGTTCTTCAACAGTTGGGCATTAAATTTCCAATATCCTTTTCCTCTTGAACACGTTGAGAAAGTCACACTCAGAGCATTAGCTGAATGATCAGACTTATATCCAGGTAAAATACACACATCAACTGTAATGATATGAAATGTCTTCAGATACAAGAAAGTAATCTAATCTACTTTGTTTCAATGGAGATTTACATCTTTAAGTCTTGATTAAAATTTTGCCAGGGGTCAGTTAGTGCTATTCCATTTAAACATACCACTACCCCACGGACGGCAAAATAAAAAACTTCTATGCATGGTCATCAATAAGCCATAATCACTTCTGTGCCATGTCATGTCATATAAGAAAATAATGCTTCTATCGTTTGTTGTTTTTGTTTTATCTTCTATCCCGACTCTTTTTTTTAAAATACGTTGTTGCAGATTACTTGTCATAATTCGCGAAAGTTCAGGGAAAAGAAAAACTATCGGCAATTTCTGATAACTTGCAATGAAAATACGGAAACAATCAGAACGTGGATCTCCGGAAGTTTTCAGACGTAACCATATATGGTATGGATGCTGCAGCCGAATATTTAAAATAAAGAAAAAAAAGAGAAAAAATGGCGACGAAAACTACACATGTCGAAGATGTGGGGATAGGTTGGGTCCGCATGATGTCACAAGCTTAGCGACCTACTTTCCACCATATTGTGGAGGTGAAAACAATTGCTTAATAACAGTACGGTAGTGTTAGCCTAGAGTCAGCTGTGGCAATTTTTAGAGGTGAGAACTTGAAGAGGGCAGATACAAGGTTGAGACATTTTTCAGCATTAGAATTCAGTTTGAAAATCATACGTTTTTAAACTCCAAAAACTTAACTTAAAATTATTTTTATGACAAGCAAGAAAAAAATATGACCTGGTAAAAAAACAACTGAGTATGCCCTTTCTCATACGACGTGACATTTTAAGCTAAACTGCGTGTAGCAAATAAATTTGGTACCGATGTTTAGCTAAGGCATTTGACTTTTGTATGCATAATATAACTGATGTACATTTCTGGAATGCCAGGTCATTTTCCCACAGTACAAGGCCATGATCGCGTGCAATTAATATGCAAGAACAACGCACATAATGGAATGCTGTCTTCTCATTGGTTAACCGAAAATTGGATATTGAACCTAGAAATAAACAGATTTTTCAGTTGGCTAGAACAGGGGGAGTATTCTATTCAGTGCTTCGCACTGGCATATTAACTGAGCGTGATCATAATCATGTCAAGCAATAGTGTGGGAAAAGGGTCTGTCATTCCGTAAATGTATAAATTCCACGGAAATGTTTTGCAAGCATATGAAATCGAATGCCAGAGCTAAACATCGCTAACAAATTTATTACGCTATGACAAGTTTAGTTTCAAACATCAGCCTTGATTCCTCGATAGGTAGCGTGAGAAGGCAGAGAAGTGCCTTCCCGTTGTAGTATTTTTTAGTGCATGTAAGATTGATAATTAAAATATAAGCAACTATATGAGCCTCTGAGTCTTGGTTGAATGTACGCTATTTGGTAATACCAATCGTAACTACTAGACTGTCTCAGTATCAACTTGGAGAAAATTGTCGATATCTGAATGGTTGCATTACGAAACTACGAAAAGTTAGGCTCGCATACATTTTTCACTTACTGGTATATTAATATTTACGACTGTGCCCATTGTATAAAACTACGAAAAGTTAGGCTCGCATACATTTTTCACTTACTGGTATATTAATATTTACGACTGTGCCCATTGTATATGTTGATTGGTACTGTCCCTAGGTGCTCTACGCAAACTTGGTGTTGAGAAAAATAAACAAAACAATAATCTGAAGGGAAAAAATGATTCAGAGTGGCTAAAATACCTGATTACTGCCATGACCCATTCTGACAATGGACCCTATCATATGGTATTGTAGAGTCCTGTCAGAACGGGTCATGGTGATAACGTGAGGTATTCTTGTCACTGTATGATTTTTTTTCCTTCATATTATTGTCTTTTTTCCCCTCAATATGTAGCACATGTGGTATTGTCTACAGACTCCCAATTTTCTTTCGTTTAGTCACACTTTACTAAAAGCCTCAACTTAAACATATATAAAAATTCTATCCATTAGTACAGAATGAAAAAATAATGTGAATACACATGAAATCTTGATGTTTCTGTAATGGTAATTGCTCATTTTTTTTATCCAATCATTCATATGGATCAGGAATCAAAGGGGAGTGATTTAAAATTAACTGACTTGTGTCCCTATGTGTTACTATGCCCGAATTTGTGTATTTTGAGTTACTTTGAAATATCTCATTAATGGAGCTACTTTATAAACCCTTTTCATCACTACAGACGGAAAAATCGGTCTAGGGGAAGTAAGTCCGCAAACACTTTGGACCAAGTACTCGGGCTAGGGCAGTGTTCTTCCTTAACATTATAGTACCCGACTAAATAACTTTCGGGGGTACCTCTAATAACTTCCTTCTTGTAATGTAAATGTTATATTTGGATGATCTTGTGAGTTTAGCTTGTATATAACTAGAAATATCGAACAAAGTACAAACTTTTAACGTGTTTTCCGAATGCTGAAATTTGTATCCAAAATGGTGGTGTTTAAAGGAATTTTAGAGGAGAGTTTTTGGAGGATTTGAATAATTTCGACCTGGTAAATTTGGATGAAAATGAGAGAAGACGTATGGAAAGACAATGGAATGCACTTGTGGGTGACAGTGATTACGATGAAGAAAACTTTGAAGGTTTTGAACCAGAGGAATTGTATGCTCCATGTGGTTTTGTTTGGACGAAGTCAGAAAACCAAAGAGATTTGTTTCAGTTTTCTGACATAATTGGACACACCTGAGTGTTAGATGGCTCCAGGAAAGCTTCAGAATATTTTAAAATATTCTATTCAATTGAAGTTTTTGGAAAAATTGTCTGTTTAATGAACTTCAATGCGACGATCAAACATGGCAGAGTGTTATAGGTGTGTGGACAGATCTCACCTTGGAGATCATTTTGGTTCATTTTATAGAATTTTATATATTATGGACACCATGAAAGAAAGACTTGTGTTGCTACTGTGATTATTCATTAGTACATCTAGGGTCAATTGAACACGTTTTGAGATTTTTCTATGTTTTCTAAGAGGTAATAAAAAAATTGTATTTTACCTGTTGTGTTACCTGTTTGTACCTGCATTTTAACAGTTGTAATAGATATGCACATTTTAATGAATTAGTCTTAAATTTGATTTTTAACCTTTTTTTTTTTAACATTGGCAAAGTTATGTTGTTTCAAAGTCCACAAGTCATTTTGCTTTACAACTCCAAAGTTACTTAGTGTTGAGGACTCTATGCCTACAAAGTTACTTAGTGAAGAAAGGGTTAAAATCCTCGATTTGTCACCATGGAAAAGGGTTAAAAGTAAAAATATTTCAAATGGTCTTCAGTAAAGCATTATATGAATGTGTGTGTGTATATATATACATATATATATATATATATATATATATATATATATATATATATATATATATATATATATGAATGAATGAAGTTCTTATGTTTCTGTTTATTGTTTTCTTTGCCAAATCGTTCATGGGAGGGACATGATCATATAGTTCTTGGTGATGAAAAGGTCAATGAAACTGAAGAAATTTATTTCTACTCAACTAGTATATTTTTTAAGCGGTTGTCCAATCAGACAAGTTTCTAAGAAAAAGTAAAAGTTGAAGCATTTTTTAAATAATCATTCTGTACTTGGTTCTTCTTAAGCATATTGTCATGCACATTTTGTCTCACCCTTTAAACTCATAGTCAACATGTGTAGACATGTTAGGATATTCACTCAGATTGACATGGAATAAACATTTCATTCTGTCAGAGTTTAAAAGCAGAACTACAAAGAAAGCTCAAAATAGTGTTAGCCTGAAAAAAAACTCCACTGAGCATTTTCAAATATTAACCCTTATCCCTTAATCTGTTGTATTTCAATAATGAGCAGTTCTTTCTTTCAAATTTGATCCATCTGTTAATGGCTTATAGTGGCACTTATAGTGATGGAGTTGCAAACAGTGCATGGATGTGGAAACTGATCCAGGTCTAAACTGTTTGCAGAAGCCATATTACTCATTTACAGCCGGTAAGTGTTAAGGATTGACAAGAGAGTTTACCAATAAAGCTACTAAATAAAAAACACATTTGCTCTAGTATTTTGAACATTGTCTAATCACATATTTACAGTTACAACCTATGCTTTAAATACATTGTCTAATCACATATTTACAGTTACAACCTATACTTTAAAATAATTTTCAATTAGTATGAAATCTATCTGGAGCACTGTTAAATATAATTTACATATTTCACACAGAAGTAGCGTGGTGATGTACTTTACAAAATCATTTCCAAATTTCAAAAATGTCATAGATGTTCTTCCCATATTCATGGGTATAATCCAGAAAGCGTGTGACTTGTGGATAAAAGAAAGCACAAGGCTTTACAGTAAATGAAGCAATTACAAAGCTTAAGGTGGATACACAACTTGAGATTGCAGCTGAAACATGGTGGCCAATTACCCCAGGAGCTGTTCCCAAATCTCCTGTTCAGCTTGTTAGAGTTTTACATAAACAGGCAATGGTATTTACCTTGAAGCCAAACCACACCTTTGTTGTGCTAATAAATGAGAAGGGTGATCTGCTCTTGTTAGACTGTCATCTGCACTATTCTGGTGCAAACCTGACATATGAGACACTTGTGAAGCCTGGCACAGTAGCTGCCATTGCCTTTTTGCCATCTGATACTTCACCACAGTGTTATGTGAACTGTAAATTTTTACCTTGAGGATGACCATGCATAGTTATTCTTCAAGTTTACCTTTTATTTTATGTAAAGAAATGCAATATTTAAACATTCTGGTAAACAAAAAAAATGCCTCAAATCACTCCATCATGTAAACAGCCCTTGGGAATTATATCTGATAATAACAAATATTGATTTATGTCTGTATATTTTGTAAACTGTCCAGAAAATACTGTGTTTCGAAACAATCTGTAAAATCACAGGCTTCAGTATTGGTGCTGGACACTCCTTCAACTCCATCCAGCTGATAATTATGTATGTAGGTACGTACATATGTATGTATGTATGTTAAAACAGTTTTAAAAAAAGAAAGAAAACATTGATATGATATGTGTATGCAAGATTGTTTTCTTCTCAGGCATTATTGTCTTACTTGTCTTAATTGTTCCAATATTATGTGTCAAATTTCAACAATTTTCAACCATACAGGGTTTGTTTGATCTACAGATGCTTTTAGTTTAAGAAATCAAAAACAATTACATGCAACAGTTTTCATGTGACAAAGAAATATCTTGAAAAGTTTTTTTTTTTAATTGCTTTTCTCAAGGTCAACATGTTTTATAAAAAAAGAAAACCAAACCTTACCCCACCCCAAGTTTCACTGTGACTTGTAAATAATTGACAAATTTACAATAACTATATAATTTGACATCTATACGTTAAGTGAAAAGGAACATTTAAAATTTAGACACCATTTATTGTCAGAATTCTAGGACATCAGTTCAAAGGAACTATTGAAAAACTTGCACTTTTTTATGTAAGCCAGAAATGGACTGGTTTCTAGCATGGTTTCCAGAAATGGACTGGTTTCCAGCATGGTTTCCAGAAATGGACTGGTTTCCAGCATGTTCTTATTCACTGTGGATTTGTTATTGGCTGGCCAAATACAGTTTGATACTCTCCATAAATAATTCACTGTTACTTGATTAGTAAGATAACATACCAGTTCCAGTCAGTTAATGTTGTTGTTGGGCTTAATGAAATTTTTCAGCACTTGAAAGGCTTTTCATGGCAGCCAGTATTAATGGCGGAAAGAACCACCGACCCACGAGAAGCTACTGGCAAGATTTCTCACATATCCATATTCGCCGAATCCTAGACTCGAACTCATGCAGAGGTGAGATGGCAGTGATCCGTAATGGACAGCGCTTTAGAAGAGTTTTGAATTTCCTCTAAAACAATGATATCTCTGCATTCTCACTGATCTGAAGACAGCAAGTGGTGTCTATATGTTTCACACGAGTTGAAGTTTTGATTTGAAATGATAAATTACTGAGAATTGGACAAATTATTCACAAATCACTGGAAATAATGGTTTTTATGGTTTTACAAATATACTGACCTCATGAAAAACAACCATTGTTCTTAAGCCATGTAAATATCGAGTTTTTAACTGTCATGTATGCACGGTCATGAACTTCCGAAGTTCGATTCTATGCATGGGCACTGAGTGTCCAAAATTCACTTCTATGACTGGTGGTGTATAGAAGAAATATCACTTCTAAGGGTAGTCACCCTTTTTTGAATGTGCCTCTTCCCCCAGGGGTATGTTTAAATGGAATAGCCCTTAGTTCAAAATTTGTTTTTTAGGTCTTGTATCACTGCTCTAGACTGTTGGTGTTTGTCATATAAAATATAAGTATCCAAGTTTAAGTCCTGAACAGTATTCCAGTCTGCACACATAATTGATGAGTTCTCAAGAAATAAAATCTCCTTTTCTAAAGAAGCTAGGATAATCATTATAATAGTACAAATTTACCAGGGTTATTCTATTGCCATTAATTGTAATATCTAAAATAATAAATCTTCCTTGACTGTCACACCTTATGAATTACAAATTCGAATGTATTTCTAAAAAATATTGCAACCCCAGCACTATTACTAGAGCAGTGACTAAATATACATTTGTATCCCCATTCAGCTGCCCAATATATTTCATTGTTCTTTGTACTATGTGTTTTTTGCAAACATACTATTGATACATTCTTTTGTTTTACCTAGTGGAAAATGTCCCTTTGTTTAAAGACTGAACCTTGCAGGTCTCTGCAACTGAGTAAGTAGATTTGAATATGGGTGAAAAATGATATTATGAATTAGTGGATGAATTAATTAAGGAGAGATTTTATATATTTGATGAATGAGTAAAAAATCTATTAACTAATGACAAAACTGATGAAGGAAAGAATTAACTTTTAAAAAAAAACTAGAGCAGAAAGGGGAGTATCCAAAAGAAAGGTTCACATACCTATATGGCTATTTTCAGGATTCTATAGAGTTGTATATGGCACTTATGCTCAAATTTTCTCATCAATATCGTAATAAATGTCAAATTTTATCCTTTTTCCTGATTTGGTTTTACCATTCACAAAACCATTAAAGTACCATGCACTATCAATCTCCTGATGCCTGGATAATTTATTGATAAGTTCAGTATTCATCTTTATCACATCCTCTACCAGTCTAATTCCATTGCTCTGTTTAAAGTCTTTCCGCTTCTTGATTGGAAGTTTACAATCCAGACTCCAGAATTTGACAATCACTGGCCTTGGCTGTCCCTGTTGGCCTGCACAGCCACTATGTCTCTGTTATCCAAATTAATCTTTGTGACTTCTTTCACCACTTTCGGAATTTTCTCTCTCAGACTATCATTCTCCTACTCCTCCAGCCCTAAAACTTTAACATTCAGCTTTTTTGAAAATTGTTCCATTTGGTTTGAGATTGCACTTGCTTGTTTTGATCTCCTACCATACTCTTTCATGTCACTCTTCATTCTATCTTTGTCCTTTTTTACCTCTTATAATTTTTCTTCCAATTGGTGGTTTTCTAATTCCAGTGAATCCACCCTATCCATCAACTTTCCTGTCCTCTCCTTTACTACCCTTTCACTTTCTACAGCTATCTCCTTTCTCAGATCTTCCTTCACATTCTCTAACAATTTCCTCAAAATGGTTGTAAAGTCTTTTTTCACCAAATCAGCAATAGCAGATGTAAAATCTGCTTTGGAAATGCTACCTTTGAGGCATTGCTTTATTTCATCTAAGACCAGCTGAATTGTACTCAAACTTGATTCACTCAAACTTGTGTCAGATGTTTCCATTAAGGACCCACTCTATAATCTGATTTTCATTTGTTGCTTGTCTTGGCCTTTCTTTCCACTCATGCTTGAAGCTAATCTTGTTTGGACTAATTTTTTCTCACTACTCATTTGTGACACTGATTATTACTCACCTTGTGCCAAAGAATTCTTAAAATGAAGGTAAAAGATACACAGGTAATAACACTGAAATAAGTAAATGAGTCAAACAAATCAGGTAGAGAAAGGCTCAAAACAGCACCCACTAAGCTACCTTCTCTAGTCCATTAGATATGAATTTGAGTGATAAAAACATTTTTTTTTTTCAAAATTGAGTGTGATCCACCAATAATGTTATATACCCTGCATTCCTTGAATATTCACATATCATTCCAACAAATATGAACCATTTCACTGACAAACAAACCACTTAAAACCGCCAAAATCTACAGAGCCACTTTTACTACCTTCCACCTTTAGTTCTCCCGGAATGGTGTGTTTCTAATGCAAAGCCATCAAACTTCCATACTTGCCAACCATTATGTTTTTTTTCCTAAATGTCTTACATGTAAATGTATTCGGATTACGCTTTTGTGATATATCCCCCTCCCCCAAAAATTAATTTGTTTTCTAATTTTTGTTAACATCCCACTAATCGCACAGAATGTAATCTAGAAAAGACTGCTTCATTGTAACTATGACATAAAAGTACACTTGTCTGTAGACTAGCTGTGACTTTCCCAAGTGTTATGTTTTATTTATAGCAGCTGCCCTATTTCCAAAAAGAGCTGTTTCTATTTATAGCAGCTGTCTTGCTAAGGACTGAACAGACTGGTTTTCTAACTTTTAATCTTTGCTCACACATTCATTGTTAAAAATAATGTGAGTTACATTAATTTCCTGATTTCCACTGTAGTTAGCACAATTCACTTTGTTAAATATACAAAATTTAGTATTATTGCACTGTTTTGTGAAAAAAAACAATAATGAATGATGCATAGCTGCCAACCCTCACAATTTTGTCGTCAATTTCCATGCATGTGCTGACACCACTGAAGACCTGTTATGGTTCTTGGGCATTATTATCAGATCTGCCAACTCTTATGATTTTGCTGTAAGACTTACGAAAATTACCCTTAAGATATGGACTTTACAGCATAAAAGCAAAAGCTAAGAAAAAATTATCATTGCCGAAAAATACAGAAATTTTGTTCAATATGTCATGGTCATTGTGGGGGAGATAATTTCTAATTGCACTATATCATGGACTTTGTGAGGTAGGTAATTTCTAATTGCAATGTAGCGTGGTCTTTGTGAGGGAGATAATTTCTAATTGCAATATATCTTGGACTTTGTGATGGAGATAAACTTTTCTTCCTAAAATGAATGATTTCATTCAACATCTTCAGCACAGTTTCATAATGTTTAAGTGAGATAAAAACACGTTTGCAAAATGAATGACAAATTGAGCTTATGGCTATTCAAAAAATCCTTTTGAGTACCGTTTATTACTTTGAATCATTTTCAGCTTGGAGTTCACCTTTCTGTGATAATCCATAATCAGCTGTATATGCTGGCCATATGTATTACAACTTGTATGTACTTCATTGCAGGTTCTGTAGGGAACCAGCTGCCGCTGATTGCAAACTTCTTCAGGATGGAGCGTGCCCCGGATTGGCATATGTACCAGTACCATGTGGACTTTAATCCTGTTGTGGAGTCCAAGAGGATGAGAATTGCTCTTCTGTTTCAGCATGAAAACCTGTTGGGAAGGACAAGAGCTTTCGATGGAATGGTTCTGTTTTTGCCAGTTAGGTTAATGCAGCAGGTATTTTTTGGTTGTTTATAATTTAGTGATCACAAGTCTGGTTGCTAGTCTTGTTTATAATTCAGTAAGATTCTCTTTTTTCTTAACTTGTTACATTTGTTGTCTTTTGCCCAGCCATTTGCACAAGTTTGTTATGGCTACTCCTCTTAAACTATCTTGATTGTTGCCATGAAACTTTACACATTCAATCCAAGATCACATTTTGTTCCAAGGTCCTGAATGAAAATGTTGCTGGTCAAACATCAATTATAGTTTGACATTTTTATATAAATGAAACGATACACAGACATTGGGGTCTCAGTGGTCTAAAGTGTTTGCCTTTACTGATGATTTCTAACGTTTCACTTCTGTGGGTTTGAGTTTTGATCTGACCAATGTGGATATGTGCGAAAGCTTGCCATTGTCAAGAAAGTGAAACTTTAGCTTTATGTTGGTGAAAATCTTAATTTTATTTTGGAGCAACCCTAACCCAAATTGTACCCAACAACCATAAGGAACACAAATATTTCTACACAGATATAGAGCAGAGTATGCTCAGAAACAAGATATTAATGCTTATACAGCTAGAGGTGTCATTTTGTAAAGTTTTGGATATCTATTGTTATGTATCGGCTCATTCAAAGTAACACAAAAGAAAGTGAGGACAACATACTTTGTAAATTTTAACAAAAATACTTTAGTTTCCTAGAAAACATGAAAAAAATGTAATTATGTTAAACAAGAATTACGGTTTACGGAAATGATCCAAATTGTTTGTTCAAAATAGAAACACAAGTCCTGTAAAAAGTTCTAAACACTGTCTGAAGTTCCGGTCCAAAATGGATGAGACCACATCAGATGAAGGCTAATAGAAAATTCCAGAATTAACACAATAAAGCACAGTTTGTGTTCCATTCCAATTTAGAATATTTTCGGGAAAATGTCTTTGTCCAAATCAGTAATGTTGTTCTCCAGGAAAACAATTAAAAAAAAACCGAGGTAAAATTAGCTCCTCTAATAAGACATGTTGTTCTACATAGACATATGAACAGACAACTGCTTCTAGCACAAAATACCTTTGTTAAGGTAATAGATGTTCTATAACTGACTTTATGACTCTATGACTGTGTTTGACTATGACTGACAATTGTTGACTCTAAACGTCTTATAAAAATCTCAAACATATCACTGAAGCTAATACATTGTTTGAATTGCACGTGCACGAGGATGCATGCAATTTCATAATACTTCTGGACATTAGGAAAGCCTGACCAAGTATCGGCCAATCATTTTCATAGCTGTTCCTGAATATTTACTTGTAATGAGTTTGTCATCATACACAGCACCTGCTCACAAGAGTCACATTTACGACTCAAATAAATGTTTTTCAAACTACATATTAGACTGATAATATAATTATATTAATAATTACATTGAATGAAATAAAAATGTAATAAAAAGATTTTGTCAACATTCATTAACACAATTTTTAACTGCAGGGTTGTAACACCTTACCCCATAAAGAAAAAAGTAAGACTTTTGTAATAAAACTTCCTTTTTCATAGCAGATGTAAATTCTACATAAGGTAAAAATTTACATAAGAACTCTTATGAATTTTTTTAAAAAAAATGACATTTCTAAACATGGGAAAGTGCATTTGCAATCAAATTATCCGTTCCTTTTATGTGCCTGATATCAGGATTGTATTCTTGTAAAACCAAACTCCGTCTTAACAGCCTCTGATTTTTATTTTTCATTCTGCAGATAAAAGTGAGGGGGTTGTGGTCACTAAACAACAAGTCTATGACCTCTGGGATTTAGATCTGTTGTGCCAGCATCTGTCCATGCTTCTGCATGTTTCCCAAATTGCCAAATAGTTATCAGTGTGGCAGAACAAAAACTACTGCTATTGTGTATTTTGACATTGCAGGTCAATACAGGAAGGCATTGTTAACAATATTTAATCTCAACCTTTTAGTATATAGCAACTGATGGTAGCAATGATTTTGAGAAGCTGTACCCAGTTTTTGTTTGATAACACAGATGGGGTTAAGCACTTTTATCAGTTCCAACATGTTAGGGAGCCTCGATGGGGGAAAAAATGTTCCCATTATTGAAGGAGGATTTGAAAAAGAGAGGCGTAAGTTGGAATAACTGTTGCCTATGAATCAGATAATGCTTCAGTGATGACAGGTTGCAATGAAGGTGTATTTGGACATATGACTGGTGAATCCCTCTCTGTATCTGAGTGGATGTTCATGCCATTTGATGCATTTTGCAGCTAAAAAGGGGACTGATATGCTGCCTATTAGTTTTGATGACTTATTAGTGGAAATGTTTTATTTGGAAACGAGTTTGAATAGACAAATGAACTGAAAGATTCTTTGTGGGGAAACAGCAGAACAAAATATTGAAGCATTGTGTGACATAAGTTTGTCTCTTGGTGAAGGTATAAAGAGACTGTTGGAATGGTGGGAACCCTTACAAATATATTTTGGTAAAGAAAACCAAGAAACAAGAGGTTAAAGGCAAAATTAAAGTGTCTAGTTCCAAAGATCAAGTTCCACATGTATCTACTAATAAAGAAGAAAATAACAATTATGCAGGTACATGAAGTAAAGCTGGGATAAATCTAGAAGTCAGGCAGGTACATGCAGTAAAGCTGGGATAAATCTAGAAGTCAGGCAGGTACATGCAGTAAAGCTAGCATAAAACTAGAAGTCAGGCAGGTACATGCAGTAAAGCTGGGATAAATCTAGAAGTCAGGCAGGTACATGCAGTAAAGCTATGATAAATCTAGAAGTCAGGCAGGTACATGCAGTAAAGCTAGCATAAATCTAGAAGTCAGGCAGGTACATGCAGTAAAGCTATGATAAATCTAGAAGTCAGGCAGGTACATGCAGTAAAGCTGTGATAAATCTAGAAGTCAGGCAGGTACATGAAGTAAAGCTGTGATAAATCTAGAAGTCAGGCAGGTACATGCAGTAAAGCTGGGATAAATCTAGAAGTCAGGCAGGTACATGCAGTAAAGCTGTGATAAATCTAGAAGTCAGGCAGGTACATGCAGTAAAGCTATGATAAATCTAGAAGTCAGGCAGGTACATGCAGTAAAGCTGGGATAAATCTAGAAGTCAGGCAGGTACATGCAGTAAAGCTATGATAAATCTAGAAGTCAGGCAGGTACCTGCAGTAAAGCTGGGATAAATCTAGAAGTCAGGCAGGTACATGCAGTAAAGCTTTGAGGTATGATAAATCTAAAAGTCAGGCAGGTACATGCAGTAAAGCTATGATAAATCTAGAAGTCAGGCAGGTACATGCAGTAAAGCTATGATAAAACTAGAAGTCAGGCAGGTACATGCAGTAAAGCTGTGATAAATTTAGAAGTCAGGCAGGTACATGCAGTAAAGCTATGATAAATCTAGAAGTCAGGCAGGTACCTGCAGTAAAGCTTTGAGGTATGATAAATCTAAAAGTCAGGCAGGTACATGCAGTAAAGCTATGATAAATCTAGAAGTCAGGCAGGTACATGCAGTAAAGCTGTGATAAATCTAGAAGTCAGGCAGGTACATGCAGTAAAGCTATGATAAATCTAGAAGTCAGGCAGGTACATGCAGTAAAGCTGTGATAAATCTAGAAGTCAGGCAGGTACATGCAGTAAAGCTATGATAAATCTAGAAGTCAGGCAGGTACCTGCAGTAAAGCTTTGAGGTATGATAAATCTAAAAGTCAGGCAGGTACATGCAGTAAAGCTATGATAAATCTAGAAGTCAGGCAGGTACATGCAGTAAAGCTGTGATAAATCTATAAGTCAGGCAGGTACATGCAGTAAAGCTGTGATAAATCTAGAAGTCAGGCAGGTACCTGCAGTAAAGCTTTGAGCTATGGTAAATCTAAAAGTCAGGCAGGTACATGCAGTAAAGCTATGATAAATCTAGAAGTCAGGCAGGTACATGCAGTAAAGCTATGATAAATCTAGAAGTCAGGCAGGTACATGCAGTAAAGCTGTGATAAATCTAGAAGTCAGGCAGGTACATGCAGTAAAGCTGTGATAAATCTAGAAGTCAGGCAGGTACATGCAGTAAAGCTATGATAAAACTAGAAGTCAGGCAGGTACATGCAGTAAAGCTGTGATAAATCTAGAAGTCAGGTAGGTACTACCATTGAGTCTACCTCAGTAGGAAAGATTGAAAAAGGAAAACCTAGAAAGGTTCCTTAGAGAAAGCTAAATCACAGAAAAAAGGCTAGATGTCAGACACCATTGGTTAGAAATGACAGGAAAGACTGTAAAAAACATCATTTCCAGAGGAAAAGGCAATGAGTTTGTGTAAGGCTTTGTAGTCCCGGAGAGCGAAGATTTATTGCTTATTTCTGGACCACATAAGTCCATTATTTAACAAGTACAACTTAATCGTGCAACAGGAGGAGCTAATCAGTTGCTGATCCGATTTCACAAGCCAAGGATCTTACTGATGTCAGTTTTGACAGTAAGAAACAAAAGTTAGATGATACCAGAGATCTCAGAAACGCTTAATTACGCGTGCTTGGATGCAAATTTTTTTATTTGGGACACAGAAAATCACCCACACTGGAGTCCTCCGTATGCACGTTTTTGCTGCTAGGAAATTTTTGCCCCAAAATAAATATAGTCTAATCACTATGAAAACTGAAGCAACACTTTTGTTTTAATTTGTTGCTGACTTCTTTGATCAGAGGTTGCTGTCTTGCTTTGATGAACTGCATGTGTTATTGAAGGCACCGATAAAGGCTCCCTTTGATGGACAAAACAAACACCAGCATCAAATAAATTGTAGCACATTTACACAATTTTCAAAAAAAAATTAAGTATATATCAGTGATTCAGAGGTAATCAGTTTTCATTGAAGTTAAAAAACTATTTTTTTTCTAGTTTTTTTTTTTAAATTGCTGTCATGTGGTCACTGTTTTGGTTTTGCCTTTGCCCTCAGAGGTGGTTGACTGTAGCTGGTCGGTTGCATGGCTAGTTTGATTATATTACAGCATACATGTGTCAAGGCCAGATATCAGCATAAGGGGATTATGACATAACAATTAACTGTTAGAATTGTTTGTCAAAAATATCAATTGTTTCAAGTTTGTGGCTTCCTGTCAGGATGCTTTTGAATTTCTCACTCCAAACTTAAGAATGTATATACAGTATTTATCAGTCAAATGTTGTAGTCAAAAATATGGCCAGAAGGTATATTTTATTGGCAGTATGTAAACATAATTGCAAATTTGCACTTGGCGATGCCCAGATTGGCGATGCCCATCATAATTACTGTTATTGTTTTTTGTTACTGATTTCATTTCTGATTATTGCTGTATAAATATTGCCTGTGAACTCGAAATCAAGAGACTTGGACAAAATGCTGTTTGCAAATTTAGACAAGTGTTTTGTAGTTAAATGGAAAAATGATGAAGATTTCAATGAGATTCAGAACTGTGCTAAAGTTGCTATAACTGATAGTTTGGATGCGATCGTAGCCAAGTGTAATAAAGTACATGATTTCTGGCTTAGTTCGGCTTTTGCTGGTGGGACTCCTATTTTTACCAAATTAGGAGTCCTGGACTCCTAGTTTTAAAATCCTAGCGAGACCTATGGATACATTTATAATGGGTTCAGAAACAAGTAAATACTTGGCTGATAGGAAGCTGTATGAAAGTAGCCTTTGTGAATTCTTTAAACATTTGTGATTACATTAAGAGGTTTCCCTTGAAAAATGAACTTCTGAAACAGTGCAGTTGGATGATAAGTAATCTCGGCAGTATTTCTATTCATAATTTATGGAACCCAAAGAAACCAACTTGGAAGCAGTTTTTGAATTACCAAGTAATTGAATCATGAGATCTTGTGCACTAAACGAGTTGACAAGCAATTGGATCTTATTGGCCGCCTCGAGGATGCAAATGGCAAGTTCAAATTGTTGTTCTCCAGCATCATGAAGAATGTACATGTTGTTCCTTAATCAAATGCAGGTTGTGAGAGGGTGTTCTCATTTGCCTCAAACCCCCCACCCTCATACTCAAAAATCATCAATGTCACTTGTAACCTTGGAAGAAATACTAGTCATGAAATTGAAGGAGGGAGAAAGCATCAAAATGGAGTTTGACCAGAAGTTTCTTATAAAGTGCAAAAATACCATGTACCAGTCAGTAGCTGTATATTGTAAGTTACAACATGGATATAGACTTTTATGGTTATTAAAATTTTACTTGTTGATTGAACTTAATAGTTTTTACACCTAACTGAAAATTGGTCCAACTTAACTGAAAATTTTTGCTTGACTAAACTGAGAATGTCTCTTTAGGCTTGGCAAGTCTGTCATGATCAGTAAAAGGACAAATAATATCAATACAGTTTCTTAGTTTATCAATTCTATGCTGTATGTCATCTGGTAACTTTCTTATTCCTGAACCCAAAACTGAACTGTATAAAATAGTTTGGCTTTCTCATTTTGAACTAATGGAGAATCATCATCAGAGTCTTCTTTCATCATGGATGTTTGAAATGGATGCAATGCAGATAATGTCTAAAAACAATTACGGCCAACTGTGTGGAATATTTGAGTATGTATGTAGTGTTTTATATACAAATGGCTTCATGCAAGTCATTTGACTCATCAAGGCAAAAAACCAGGTCCGTAAATCTTTTTCAAACTTATGGTTAGTCTTCAGTAGTTTTTTTTTTGAATATCTGTTAAAATGCACAACAGAATCTTAGTTATATAATGTGACTAAAGCCAGTAAGGCAATTCCTTAAATCTTCTTGATGTTGTAAGAAATAATCTAAGCATGTGAGACATGGTATAAATTATTTGTTATGTTAATGCTTCATCTGCCAATGTTGTCATAAATGGGAAATTTTGCAGGTCATATATATATGACTGTCCTCAACAACATTTGATAGGCTCTCTGAACAGTTAACCCTTTTATCACGCATAACCGGTCCAGGGGAAGTAAGTCCATAAACACTATGGACTGACTTTTCGGTTTGGGGCAGTGTTCTTCTTTAACATTATAGTACCAGACTAAATATCTTTCGGGGGTACCTCTAATAACTTTCATCTGGTAATGTAGATGTTATATTTGGAAGATCTCATGACTTTAGCTTATATACAACTAGAAATAACGAACAAAGTACGAACTTTTAACGTGTTTTCCGAATGCTGAAATTTGTATCCAAAATGGTGGTGTTTGAAGGAATTTTAGAGGAGAGTTTTCGGAGGATTTGAATAATTTTGACCTGGTAAATTTGGATGAAAATGAGAGAAGACGTATGGGAAGACAATGGAATGCACTTGTGGGTAACAATGATGACGATGAGGACTTTGAAGGTTTTGAATCAGAGGAATTGTACGCTCCACATGGGTTTTTTTTTTTGGACGAAGCTGGAAAACCAAAGAGATTTGTTAGTTTTCTGACAGAGTTGGGCACACCCAAGAATTACATGGCTCCAGGAAAGCTTTGGATTATTTTCAAATATTTTATTCAGATGAAGGTTTTGGAAAAATTGTCCGTTTAACGAACTTAATGCGACGATCAAACGTGGCAGAGATGATAATAGGTGTGTGGAAAGATCTCACCTTGGAGATCATTTTGGTTCATTTTATGGAATTTTATATATTGTGGACACCATGAAAGAAAGACTTGTGTTGCTACTGTGATTATTCACTAGTACATCTAATGTCAATTGAACAAGTTTTGAGAACTTTCTAAGTTTTCTAAGAGGTAATAAAATAATTACTTATTTTTTACCTGTTGTGTTACCTGTTTGTACCTGCATTTTAACAGTTGTAATAGGTACGCATATATTTATTGAAGTAGTCATAAAATTTGATTTTTAACCTTGATTTTGACACATAATCTAGCCAGATATCTTTAACATTGGCAAAGTTATGTTGTTTCAAAGTCCACAAGTCATTTTGCTTTACAACTCCAAAGTTACTTAGTGTTGAAGACTCTATGCCTACAAAGTTACTTAGTGATGAAAAGGTTAATAACCAAATCATACTGAATGGCAGAATTCATCAAAAGGCCAAAGGAATCAATTAATTGATTGATGGCTAATCCATCTGTTGTTTATCTTATCAAAATTATTTAAATCCTCCGAAAACTCTCCTCTAAAAATCCTTCAAATGCAGCCATTTCGGATGCAAATTTCAGCATTTGGAAAACATGTTAAAAGTTTGTACTTTGTTCGTTATATCTAGTTGTATACAAGCTAAAGTCACGAGATAATCCAAATATAACATCTACATTACCAGATAGAAAATATTAGAGGTACCCTGAAAGATATTTAGTCGGGTACTATAACTTTAAAAAAAAAACCACTACCCTAGACCGAAAAGTCAGTCCATAGTGTTGATGGATTAGCTTCCCCTGACATCATATGGGGTCTGCCGTGATAAAAGGGTTAAATATACCAAAAATGCACTAAAAATAAAGGTTAGACTCAAGCCTCATCAACATACTTCAAAGAAAACAACTGTTGTATGTTCAGTAAAAGCACTAGCAATTGATTGACAAAAAGACAATGCCCATTTTTGTTATAACTAACAATGCTTAAAAATGGATATGAATTTATGTTCACAGTTCAAATGTGGTGCTAAGCTTCCCTTATCAAGGATCATCCTTGTCTTTGCCCATCTCACAAATTGGAATTTGTTTCTTTATTGGTGAAAAATAAATACCAGTTGACAATTTTTTTGGGTGGCAACCCTTTGGGCAGTTTAACTTGTATCTACAATCATGGATTTTGAGTGGAGAAATTCAATGGGACCATTAAAGGATGTTAGACTTGTACACTGACCTATATTCATTCCCACATAAACAAATGGGGTGTTGGTAAGGACAAACCACCCATACCATGCAATGTTACATCATAATCTGCTAATGTTGACCTCTGGCCTAGGTACCATGCCCTGGTAGCTACAATTGAAGGACAGCTAATCTGCCCCTGTGTTTTTTTTTTAAATATACCTATCAATAATTTGGCCAACAGGCAGAGAAAATTGATTACTTTTGAAGTACCCATTGCTGTGTATAAATAACCAAGCAAATGGAAAAATCTATCAGTTATATACTGTAAGCAGTGCAACATTATCATAGGTGAATGCAAATTAGACATTGCATATTCCTTATCTCAACCTAAGAGTAAATTAACAAAATTAACTGTATTTGGATTTAATGCAAATTCAGACAACACAGTCGCCTATCCTGATGTTATTCCTGGCAGTCCTGCTCATTGAACTTTTACTTTTGCTGTCAATCCTGTTAGGTCTGCAAAGACTTAAAACTATGCAACAAGAAATATCAACACAAATAAGTTTTGCATAATTGAATAATTTATTTCTCAAAAAGACTGAATCCAAAAATACACAGATTGGAACCTGTCATCAGGAAGTTTTTATATTTAAGTATTGTTTTCACTAATCTCCGATTTCATAAGTCCAATACACATGAAATTTTCAAAAATGACATGCCATTTCTTCCTGTGGAGTGCAATTTTTGCTTTCCCCATCCCTCATATTTTATTCAACAACTAAAGGATAGACATGAGGATCAGCAACTTACTTCAAAGACACATATTTCAAAGACACTGCCTGTTACAGTGAAGCAATAGTAATTGATTGACAGCTAAACCTCACTCTTTTCTGTGATAACTAATAATGCCTAAAAAGGGTAAGCATTTGTTTGTTCAAATTTTGTTTCCATCTATATATATATATATATATATATATATATATATATATATATATATATATAAAACTACCATACATATGATTATTTTCCATATTTTATATCCCACCATAATTCCTTATTGTCACTTTTGTCTTTTGTCACTTTTGTCAGTCACCTTAACTAGTATATGTATATAACAATATTAACTCTGTCAATATCATTTTTTTTCCAGTTGATAGGATGGTCACTAATGCCTATATATATATATATATATATATATATATATATATATATATATATATATATATATATATATATATATATATATATGGTACATTTATGCCAGGTGTTGACTCTTGTAAGTTTCATTGGTGGGAATGGAGATCCAAGTTTGTGTGTCAAGAAAAACTCTACATCTTTCAATGTGACATACTTTGTGAAGCTAGCCATAAAATTGGTGGGGTGTAATTTTTTAAAAAAAAAGTTAAATGCTGTAGATGTCAGCAAAGTTGATATTTTTACATTTGATAATGCTTTATTTCAGATGTAAAATAGTCCTCATCATGTAATGATTTATTTTATAAAATTATAGCTGTACTGCTTGTTGTCAATAGAGGATTAACCTGTTTTTCAATTTTTATAGGCTATTACATTAATAGACTTGAAAAAATATTCACTATTTATTCTGGCGACACTTTGAAAATTGTTGACAAAATATTGCAGTTGGCGATTTTTTTTTTGTGACAACATTTTAAAAGCTAGGACATCCCTGCGTAAGATCCATGAGTGTGTGTGTGTGTGAGAGTGAGTGAGTGAGTGAGTGAGTGAGTGAGTGAGTGAGAGAGAGAGAGAGAGAGAGAGAGAGAGAGAGAGAGAGAGAGAGAGAGAGAGAGAGAGAGAACAGGAAAGTAGATATTTTACATTTAGTAATGCATTTATTTCAGTTGACAACAGTCATACCTGTGCACTAATGGTGATTCAGGATGCGAGTACACAATAAAGCTAAATGTTACTATATATAAAGATAAGGAGGGTGTCCTGATACCCATTACATAAAACTTTTTGAATACTGCCATTACATAAAATTTTTTGAATACTGCCGTTACATAAAACTTTTTGAATACTACCATTACATAAAACTTTTCAAATACTGCCATTATATTAAACGTTTTGAATACTGCCGTTACATAAAACTTTTTGAAAACTGTCATTGCATAAAACTTTTTGAATACTGCGGTTATATAAAACTTTTTGAATACTGCCGTTAATAAAACTTTTTGAATACTGCCGTTACATAAAACTTTTTGAATAATACCATTTTAATTAATTTAACATTTGTACCTTCCTCCAGGGCACAAGCTGGTCCAGGCTCAGTTAGCCATGGAAAGATAAACAAACAGGAGGGAACCTATTGATAGTCTCTAATAACAAATATCCAGAATGTTGGAATTAATGTTCTGGCCAGCTGTCACTACTAGAATTTTATACAAGCATTGAGAGTAAAATTCTACTGATAACATGCCGTTAGATAAAACTTTTTGAATAACATTAGATAAAACTTTGACTACTGCCGTTACATAAAACTTTTTTAATACTGCCGTTATATAAAAGTTTTTGAATACTGCTTTTACATAAAACCTTTTGAATACTACCGTTACATAAAACTTTTTGAATACTGCCGTTATATAAACTTTTTGAATACTGCCATTATATAAAACTTTTTGAATACTGCCGATACATAAAACTTTTTGAATACTGCCAATACAGAAAACTTTTTGAATACTACCATTACATAAAACTTTTTGAATACTGCCTTTATATAAAACTTTTTGAATACTGCCGTTATATGAAACTTTTTGAATACTGCCATTACATAAAACTTTTTGAATACTGCCATTACATAAAACTTTTTGAATACTGCCTTTATATAAAACTTTTTGAATACTGCTGTTACATGAAACTTTTTGAATACTGCCATTACATAAAACTTTTTGAATACTGCCTTTATATTAAAACTTTTTGAATACTGTCTTTACATACAACTTTACTTTACAGACTACTGAGGTTTACAGCAAACGAAAAACTGACGATGTTCAAATCCGGATTACCATTACTATGACTAACGAATTGCCACCAAATTCTCCACAGTGCCTTCAGGTGTACAATATCATCTTCAGAAGGTAAGTTGATGTTGCAGTTCTCCACAGCGCCTTCAGGTGTACAATATCATCTTCAGGTGGTAGTGCCTTCTGGTGTACAAAATTAATTAAAGGCAGCAAGTTGATCTTGCAGTTCTCCACAGTGTCTTCAGGTGTACAATCTTATCTATTGGTGGCAAGTTGATGCTGTAACTTCCCATAGTGCCTTCAGGTGTACAGTATTATCTTCAGGAAATAAGTTGATGTTGTAAATTTTTATAGTGTCTTCAGGTGTACAATTTTACAATATTTTCTTAAGGCAGCAAGTTGAAGTTGTAACTCCCCACAGTGCCTTTTCAGGTGTACAATATTATCTTCAGGTGGCAAGTTGAAGTAACTTCCCATATTTCCTTCAGGTGTACAGTATTATCTTCAGGCGGCAAGTTGAAGTTGTAACTTCCCATAGTTCCTTCAGGTGTACAGTATTATCTTCTGGCGGCAAGTTGAAGTTATAACTTTCCATAGTGCCTTCAGGTGTTCAGTATTATCTTCAGGAGGTAAGTTGACGTAACTGGCAACAATTGTATAGTTGTATAGCATTATCATCAGATAAAACATTGATGTTGCAGCACCCACAAGTGCTTTAAGGCATACAATATTTTCTTCAGATGTTCAGTTCATGTTGCTGCATCAATACTGTGTATTTCATTTTCAATTGCAATGAGTAAAATATAAAAAGAAGCAAAAAAGCATTCACTTGTGTGTTATCTCTGGATCACATTTGCTAATAATCAACTGCACAGTAGAAAAATGTGCATTTGAATATTCAATTCTGCCTGGCAAGCAGACCCTCGCTGTAATGTAATATTTGGATTAAGATACACCTAATCAGTTAAATTTTTTTCCCCCCCTGTCATGTGGTTTATTTTAACACCATATTCTGTACATGGGAGTGGAGGCATATGGGTTTACCGATGTCCATATGTCCATCGGTGAATATTTCTGTTTACACTCAGTAACTTTGGAAAGACTGCATAGATTAAAACTGAATATGTAAACATGCCAACCTTTATGATTTTGTTATAATAATATGCCTTTTTCCACCAAATTACCTCTTATGCTAGACTATATATTAATTACACCTTTTTGATACATTAAAAAATGAAATTTCTAAAAAAGGTTTCTTTAATTCCACTGATTAAAATTTGAGAATATTCTTCAAAAAGGTGACTGCTGCAGGAGAATAGGGTAAAAGCACTTTTGTTTTTTGCTATTAAATTTGATGCCTTTTTATTTGCAGAGTTCTGGCTATGGTTGACATGAAGCAGATAGGCAGAAATTATTATAATCCATCTCTTGCCATCAGCATTCCACAGCACAGGTGAGTATTACATACTGGGTCCATCTCTTGCCATCAGCATTCCACAGCACAGGTGAGTTTTACACACTGGGTCCATCTCTTGCCATCAACCATCAGCATTCCACAGGATATTTCTATTCTTAAAATTAGCTTTTCACCAGAAAACTTGTCTAGATTGTACTAAATGAAAAAAAGTTCCAATCTTGCATTCAGTATAAAAGTCTTGTTATTTTAATTATTAATAAATTACAAGTTGTATTATGACAAGGTTTTCACCAGAATAATTATAGTATCTTGTTGGTCCTGAATGAAAATGGTGACAATCTGACCAAATATATGGCCAACACAAGGAACATATTAGAAATCTTTTCATTAATTCTTCTGATTTGGATGGTGATGTAGGCATGGAGTTTTCACAGTGTTTTTTTGATGGTCTCTAGTTTGACTTAAATGGTGCTGATCTTGCATCTGATGTGGTTAATTGGAAAAACTTTTCGATCATAACTATTCAATATGGATTCAGAACTATGCACCTGAAAGGACGAATTCCTGGAAATTCTTCCTGGATAGTACAGCAAGTCATTTTAATGGACTCCTGTTTTTAACACTATTTCTTGTATGCAATTTTTTTTCCCCCAATTCCCAATAACATCCCATATTTTTGCAGGAGAAGCACATTCTAATTATGCACAAAGAGCCACCCAGGATATCAAATGATTCTTCATAGCTGTGTTCTAAATAAAGTGGAGTAATAGTAATGGATATATAGGCAAGGTAGACTTGTTTGTGTTTTAGTTGTGTTTTTTTTTCTGGCCACTCAAGTCAGTTGAATTTAGAAAATTGCTCCAGTATTTTATGCAGATTTGATTTTTACTGACTTTCCTACAGGGCAAACTAGTGGCTCAGCAGTAAATTTTAACAGTTTCAATGTGATACTCACTGGCATTCTTATAAACTATGTACAGGCTATGTACTGGTATATTGGGCATTCCTGTAAAGCATGCAGGTACAGGTATAGTGAGCTTTCCTATAAAAAGGTGCATGCACAAGTGTAGCATGTAAAGCATGTAGGTACAGGTATGGTGAGCATTCCTATTAAACATACTTGTACTGGTATATTGGGCATTCTTATAAAGCATGTAGGTACAGGTGTAATGGTCATTCCTATAAGGCATGCATGTACATGTGTAGTGGGCATTCTTATTAAGTGAGCATGTATAGGTGTAGTGGGTCATTCATGTAAGCCATGCATGTCCAGGTGTAGTGAGCATTCCTGTAAAGCATGCATGCACAGGGTGTAATGGGCATTCCTGTTATTCTGTACAGGTGTATTGGACATTGTTATAAAGCATGCATATACAGGTCTAGTGGGAATTCCTATGCAGCATGCATGCTGAGGTGTAGGGGCATTCTTATATAACATGCATAGTGGGTATTCCTATAAAACATACAAGTACAGGTGTATTAGGCATTCTTATAAAGCAAGCATGCACAGTGTAGTGAGAATTTCTATAAGCCATGCATGTACTGGAGTAGCAGACATTCCAATAAGTCATGCATGTACAGGTGTACTAGGCATTCCTATAAGGCATGCATGTACAGGTGTACTAGGCATTCCTATAAGGCATGCATGTACAGGTGTACTAGGCATTTCTATAAGGCATGCATGTAAAGGTGTAGTGGTAATTCCTATAAAGCATGCATATACAGGTGTAGTGGGAATTCCTATAAGGCATGCATGTACAGGTGTACTAGACATTCCTATAAGGCATACATGTACAGGTGTACTAGACATTCTTATAAGGCATACATGTACAGGTGTAGCAGGCATTTCTATAAGGCATGCATGTACAGGTGTAGCAGACATTCCAATAAGTCATGCATGTACAGGTGGAGTGGGAATTCCTATAAGGCATGCATGTACTGGTGTAGTGGGAATTCCTATAAGGCATGCATGTACAGGTGTACTAGGCATTCCTATAAGGTATGCATGTACAGGTGTACTAGGCATGCCTATAAGGCATACAATTACAGGTGTACTAGGCATTCCTAGAAGACATGCCTGTACAGGTGTACTAGGCATTCCTATAAGGCATGCATGTACAGGTGTACTAGGCATTCCTATAAGGCATGCATGTACAGGTGTACTAGGCATTCCTATAAGGCATGCATGTACTGGTGTAGTGGGAATTCCTATAAAGCATACATGTACTGGTGTAGAATGTATTGTGAGGTGCAACAGTGGCCATGAAATGAACACAAGTATAGAATGTTGTGACTGGTCAAATTGACAAGTGGGTTTGCTACTGGATAAACTCTCCACAAAATGTGACTGGTCAAATTGACAAGTGGGTTTGCTACTGGATAAACCCTCCACAAAATGTGACTGGTCAAATTGACATGTGGGTTTGCTACTGGATAAACCCTCCACAAAATGTTACTGGTCAAATTGACCAGTGGGTTTGCTACTGGATAAACCCTTCACAAAATATGACTGGTTAAATTGACAAGGAGGTTTGCTACTGGATAAACCCTCCACAAAATGTGCAGGTAATGTGAACAAAGTTGGATAGACTCTTAAATATATGGCACTGCTGTTTTTTTGTTTCATTGTTGAATTACTGAAGAAAAAAAGAATGTGCAAGTCCATCTAAAACATGTGACCTGCTGTACAGGCTGCATGAAATATTAGCTGGACCAATAAAAAGAATTCCTGGTTTTAGACTGGTAGGAGAGTGACAAAATTTATTACAACTGATATTAAAAAGAATCACTGGCGGCAGACTTGTAGTACAGTGACTAAACATATTGGTATTGGGTAATGAAAAATAACCGATGGCCACACACTTGTAGGTCAGTAAATAATGTATTTCATGTGAGGTTATTAAAAAGAATCACTGTATGCAGACTTGTAGGTCAGTTACTAAATGTATTGTTATTGAAATTGGGTAATTTTAAAAAGAATTAAGTGGCTTTGGACTAGTAGAACAGTGATAAATATATTGTTCTTATTGTGTAATGAAATGACTAAAATGTATTGTAATTTATGTGGGGTAAATAAAAAAAACAGCCATTGGACACAGAGAATGTATCATTGATATTGGGTAGGTCAGTGACTATATCATTGAGTGTTAAAGTATTGTCAAATGTTGGTAATATTTGGAATCTTACCACAATATATTTTTTTATCTCCCCATGAAGCTGCATACTTTGTTTTTAGACCAAACACCCATGAAATTCAATACAATTTTGATACGGCATGGGTGCCACTAATATTTTTCAGAAAAGCAATCAAACTTCTCAATCAGCCACAGTACTTGGTACATAACAGAATTTTGTTTGACATTTAAGTTTTTAGATTTGAATCCAAATTTTGAATCAGCTTGAGTAAGCTTTTGTCACATTTTATGGATTCTGTTCATGCATGACTATCTTCCAATTTGTACCCTATGCCAAGCTTCACAATGAACCAATGTGTCTTCTGTTTGGTATATTTCATTTCTATTGTGTGATTGACCATCATTTATATTTGATAGTAGGAGCTTGAGCCTCTCTGACCAGTAACTTTTTGAGTTTTTTTGTGTCTGTAACCAAAATGTTGCTTAATTTATTTTTGTTTCTGATGGTAGATTTTATATTTAGATCATTAATATTTGTTGGTAAAAATATTTGACTTCAAGTTTCAAACACAACCTTTATTCTGACCATAGAAGATTCCAAAAATGACTTTTGTTTCAGCTTGATAGAAATTCCCTCATCTTGGTCCTATTATTGTGACTTGTATTTTGATACAAGGTTTCTTTATGTTAGATTTACTCGTTTCTTTATATTAAATTTACTCTTTTAGTTGTGTTCAGTTTTTAATTATTGAGGATTTTTTTATTTATTTGTTGGAATTACAAACTGCACATTGATAATTTTTGGACAGTATCACAATTTTGGAGTTATTGTGAATTCATTCCTTGACATATTTGGATTATATAATTGTGATACAGCAAGATTTTCAACGCTATTGGTACATCAGCACATATAGACTGGAATTCATTTGGAACACCATTCAGAGTAATCTATACTTTTGGGCTTGTAATAGAACATTTATCTCTTTTTTTTGGATTTAATTTACAGTACAAGATCTTTTTAAATTTTCACTTTGTATTCTAGAGAAAAACATTTATTGAATTTTACAAAACATTTTGGTTTTGCTCTTTTCTTTTACTTATTTTGAGACCATGGAGATGTAATATTTGTGTGAACCCTGTGTCTAGCTTCTCATTGAACATTGCCAATAAACTGCATTTGTTTTCTTAGATTGCAGGTGATGCCAGGGTTCGTTACATCCATCCTGCAGTATGAAAATGAAGTTCTGCTCAACTGCGATATCTCCCACAAAATCCTTAGATCTGATTCGGTCCTGGATCTGATGTACGACATGTATCAACGGAACCAAAATACATTCCATGATGAAGCAACACGCTCCCTAGTTGGATCAATTGTCTTAACTAGGTAAGAACAAGATAACAGGTGGATTATCAAGAACAAATAAGATGCATCTTCTAGGTTAAAGTACGGGTTTCTTATTTCAATACTGAAACTATCGGATACTATGTTGATGCACTTCTATATTCAACTAATGAAACTATACTTTTATCTGCTTACTTTTGAGGCACTCTTTGTCACATTCATGTAAATTTTTCCAACCAGAAGCAACATCATTAGGATTTGCATGCAGGTAATTTTCTGTTCATTGTGTGTGTGGGCTTAACATGCAACAAAACTTACGCATAGACCCCTTTAAATCATGTTTTAATAGTAATAATACATTACCAGCTGTTACTGCATTGCTGTTTGCATTCCTGCTGCTTTTCCAAGGTTAGTGTTGAACAAATGACGTGATCTCAGTCTGGTCTGTGACTTGAAATAGTTATTTTCCTTGAACATGTTTCCTTATCACAATTTCTCTGGGTGTTTACTTATTTCATGACCAAATTGTAATTCGACATATCTGTCAATTGTATACATGTTTATGTTCTAATTGATATTTTCACCCTGTTATGTACATTTTGTTTATGCAAGTCATGATTGCATTTGAGGTTTTTTTTATATCTATTATTTGCCTCAGAGTTTATTTTATTACCATTATAAAAAGGCAACATGCAACCCACAAGCTTTGTGTGCATATATGGATGCCCATTTTCTACAATTTGGTCTGATGAGTGCGAGTTAGTGGAAAGTTGTTGGTCTATATGGGACAGGAGAACAAAACCCATTGTTCCTATTCATTTGAGGGATTTAAATCGCATCCTGATCTAGAGAATACATATTGGCTCGTTGAAAGTGACAAAAAGAAAAGAGTGAAGATGACAAGCATTGTAAGTTTTAACAAAAATAATTTATTACCCTCGAAAATCTAAACATTTATCCAAGAATTGTGCAAAAGTAAAAGTGAATCAATAAACAGTTCTGACGGAACATAGTTTGAATTTCAAGTTGGTTTCAGATGGAGGCTAGTGACATAAAATGAAGTCTTCACACAAATGTCAAGAGTTTCACCTTGAACCACAATTTGCAATGTACTGTTCTAATTTAGAATGAATTTCACTAAATGTCTTTTCCTAAACCATTTGTGTTGTTCTCCAGGGAGAAAATTATTCTTATTTAGATTGTTGATGAACTCTTATTAACGTCGTCTATAACAAAATGCATCTCGAACTCTACAGATATAAAGAAAAATACTCTTTCTGGCACTAGCAAAATAATAATGTTCTTCTCAGTATAAGAACGACTCTATACGGCACCAAAGAGAGCTATTAAATGACTATTTGACAGCGACCCAAGTGTTTTTAAACTGAACTAAGATGTCACTTCATGCACATGCATGAAGAATGTGTGGTTATTTCCTTGTCTGACAGTCACAGTACATGAAATAAACGATATATGCTCTTGGCCACAACCGATCGTTTCTGTTGGTTTTTTGGGCAATCTAAAATAATGCCTATGCAAGCAGTCATATTTCATTTCTTAATAAACTGTTTCATTCAAAAAATATCTGATCCCATGAAAATCATCATCATTGTAATAAAATCTAATGATACAAAACAACACAACAATGTCTTGAAAAAGTAACACAAGCATTCCAAAACTCAATTTAATAGTGAAATTTGTTCAAGAATTTCTGAATCATGGCTAGATGTTCTTTCCATGTGTTGTTGTAGATGATGACATTATCAATACAGGAATAACAATAGTCTAGACCAGAAGTAATCATATTCATAAGGTTTTGAAAAGTACTTGGAGAAACTTCATCCCAAATGGCATAACTTTATGTTGGTAGAGTCCATCTGGAGTCAGAATGCCAAAATTTCTTTTGGCGTTAACAATTTTGTCGACGCAATCATCAATTCTTAGTAATGGAAATGAATGTTTTTGTCACACTATTCACCTCCATATAATCAGTACACATTTGCAAATATGATACTAACAGCTGCCTCTCTTGATCCTCAGCATTATGAGGTTAGTGTTAGGACTGGTCGGCCCAGTGTCAAAATAATGTGACTGGGTGGGATATCATGCTACATGTCTGCAGCTTGATTCACCAGTGCCAAACATCACTATAAACTGCCACACTGCAGACATTGTAGTGATATGATTGATATAAGGCTACGTTAAAAATCGAAAACACACATACACATTACACATTTGGAAATTTTATCCAGTTTTGGAACAAGTATACAAGGTGAACTCCAATCTTTTTTACTGGTCTCTGCTCCATAAAATCATCCTCCAGGAAATTATCTTTTTTCAAGTATTTCTGTTTGAGAGGGTTCATCCTTTATGGCTGTTGTATCATTGGTTTTGAATCTATAATTTCAACGTGAAAAATGTTGTTTGTCCTTGTGCTCATAATATAGACAATAATTGTTGAAGTTCACCTTTTTCTTGTAAATGAGAAAGTTTCTTGTCTAGATTTTCCATATTTTCCTAACATCCTCAGATTTGTTGTTCCAAGATCAGTAGTATCCGACTGAATTTCGTCACTTAAATCCTTAGTTGGCGCGACAGGTACGTCTAAATTAATTGCATAATTTACTTGGCTATTTCTTGCAACATACTTGTATTCCCTTAACTTAGATTAGAGTACTAATGGTATAATTTAACTCATTGTCTTTCCTTTATAAGAGCCATAAATCTAATTTGAAGAAAGAGCAAGAGAGAATGAACTCTAGTACAAAACTCAAAAATTCTCTTAGTAAACTTCTGTGCAACTATAGTTTCACTTTTTGACTTGAACTGCAGAGTGCCAAATTCAAGCATAACAAGCATGACATATATGTGTCAGCTAAAGGAATACTTATGAATCATTCTCAAGAGCTTTCATTGCCATAGCTTTAGTAACTGCACAGGCTTTGTATAAATCAGGGAATTCTTTTTCAATTGGATCGACTTTACGATCAAAAGAAGGCTTGTCAGTTACAAGTTGATTAAATACAACCTTGTCTCCAGCTAGGTCATTGCCTAATAATAAATGAAAGCCCTGAATGGGTAAACAGACCTGCCAACTCTTTACGATTTTGCTGTAAGTCTTACGAAAATTACCCTTAAAATATGGACTTGTGCATAAAAGCAAAAACTACAGAATAATATCTTTCAGGAAAGATCTGGAAACTTTGTTCATCAGTTTTTGATTTGGATCCGGGTTTCATATTAGAATTAGTGAAATTTGTATATTATGTGATATTATTTGTAGTAACAGTTTTTGATATATGACCCTTGTACAAAAGAAAAGTAGCTTGATCCAATATGTAAATCATATAAATATAATTTAAATGTTTATTATCTGGAGAAAGATTTTTGAAACCCAGTGACAGTGTGTATAAGATTGTAAACTGTCTTCATTTACCTTTTATTTTGAGAAAGAAATAGGCAATTGTATCCATTTTTCTCCAGAATTAGGATAATATTCATGCAAATTCAGTACTTTTCGTCACCAATGTGATGAAACTGTTCATCATCAGTGTTCAATATTTGTATAATTTATTTTGACATAATTGCTAATTTTTGTATTGTTTGAAATTGAGTGCCATTTTTATTCTTGTGTGTATTGGGTGCTCAGCATTTTACTAGGAGGCGCTTCTGAATTCTTCTATATTTAGTCATAGTCGTGAAAACTTTGTCCTGAATTTCCTGAGTGTTCCCAAAACCTATAAATATGGGTGAGATCTGCTGTTTTGGCATTTTGTGGTTTTGCTGAACACTAGTAAAGTTCTCAAGCCTAAGCAAACTGAACAAAAGATTATTGAATAATTTCAAGCATCAATACAGTAGCAAGGCAGACTAGTCACTACCGATATAATAAATTTAGTCTTCATAATGACTATAATGTTGTTTCAACGTTTATTTCCTAGTTATATCAGATAAAAAGTTCTTGTATAAGGATTTAGATGATGCTGTCACTGTCGTCATTAACACTGCCATCTGCTATCTATTGGCATTATTATTCCAATTGGCATTATTAAGTTTCCTACTCAATTACATGAATCATTTTGGACTCATTAATTTCCATCTATTTCGTAGTGTTAGCATCATTTAGATGTTGAACTAATATACCCAGCACAACGCCACACTTTGTTGCTACATAATGACACATATTCTTGCATTCAACCCACGACATACTTTTAACATCCAGTTCCATACTGTGTCGCTCAAAAATTATGGACTGTCTCAGCCAGTGTGACCCCCCCTACACACACAGACTATTACCGTCTGGTACCAGACTGTGCGTCTAACATATTTACTAGTCTACTATAAAGCACAAACTTGGGGCTGGTTCCAAATCTTGATTATGACAAATTTTGAGAACTATTGACTTATTTTTCTATACATTAGTTTGGGATTTTTCTCTACAAGATTAGTTTTGGAGTTGAGATCATCTGAGTTATATATTATATGAATTAGGCCAAATGAAACATTTATGGTGATTTTCATATAGAATTTACCACTGAAACTATTGTTGTTATTTTAACATGCTTTAGCATCTGTTCTGCACATTTGCCAATATTATATTTCACCATCTTTAGCAATAAATTTTCTGAGAAAACACTCAAACTCCTTGAAGTTATATAATAATCTGTGTTGACAGCTTATATTTGTTTTGTTTTGTGCTTTTATCATCTAAATAATTTAATACCTTGACATCTTAGAAATAAGAGCATTTGGGATAAAACTGTCTTCATTCTGATGCTTATATTTAAGTATGATGACAAATTTACACAATGGAAAGGAACGTTAACAAAGATTCCCTGATTAATGAGAATTCTCTCATTAGAAGAAGACTTCTCAGAAAAAGGCAATATACTTGTATGCCTTAAAATTTTAATAACGATAGGATTGGCCAAATAAACCAAGAGTGATATAGATCACTTCGACATGAATGGTTCATAATTCTCCATAATAAAATCAGACTGGGGTTTATTAAACCCAAATAAAAAATTGATTTCAGTACATGACAGTTACCTTGACATCTTAGAAATAAGAACATTTGGGATAAAACTGTCTTGATTCTGATGCTTATATTTCAGCTTGAAGCAATCAGAAATAATGTGTCCTTCTTACAATAGGTACACATAGGAAGAGACCAGGATTTTCAATCAAGTTTATCAGTAGCTTGATTTTTAGAAGTTGTGCCAGATTAAGTTTTAGAAGGAGTTGTATTAAGTTTGGGGCCCTGAGTGATCTAAAGTGCTGTCCGTTACGGATCACTGCCATCTCACCTCTGTCTGCGTATGTTCCAGTTTAGGATTCATCGAATAAGGATATGTGAGAAAGCTTGCCAGTAGCTTCTCATGGGTTGTGGTTCTTTCCGGTGCTTTCCTGGTTTCTTCCTACACCATTAATACTGGTCACCATGAATAGCCTATCGTGTGCTGAAACAACAAGTATTAAGCTTAAATATGTTTCTACCAGTAGACTGCCGAGTAAAGACTTGCTTTAAGTTAAGGAATAATCATCATGGGCAAGAGTAGCCTCTGTCAATGTTACGACATAATGCTCGTCAAGACAAGTCTTAATGTTGCTATGGACACAATTCATGAGCTTTTCAAGTAATACAAGTTATTCGAGACTTTCTTAATCATGTTAAACTTTTTTGGCTAAGCACCATGTCTCAAATAACTGTTCTTTTTCTTATACAAATTAGACTTGAATTTGTCGAGGTTTTTTTATATAGTTCCTAAAGTTTAGTCGATATTCATCAGTTACTAATGCATAACCCTTAAAAATGCATGGACTAACTAATAACACTTTAACCCTTTCATCACGGCAAATCGCATATGCGGTCATTGGGAAGTAATCCGTCAACACTGTGGACCGAGTTTTCGGTCTGGGGCAGTGTTCTTTGTTAACGTTATAGTACCCGACTAAATATCTTTCGGAATACCTCAAATAACTTCCATCTGGTAATGTAGATGTTATATTTGAATTATCTCGTGAGTTTAGCTTGTATACAACTAGAAATAACGAACAAAGTAGGAACTTTTAACGTGTTTTCCGAATGCTGAAATTTGTATCCAAAATGGCGGCGTTTGAAGGCTTTTTTAGAGGAGAGTTTTCGGAGGATTTAAATAATTTTGACCTGATAAATTTGTTTGACAATGAGGGAAGACGTATGGAGAGACAATGGAATGCACTTGTGGGTAACAGTGATGACGATGGAGATGACTTTGAAGGTTTTGAACCAGAGGAATTGTACGCTCCACATGGTTTTTTTTTTGGACGAAGCCCAAAAACCAAAGAGATTTGTTTCAGTTTTCTGACAGAGTTGGGCAGACCCGAGAGTTATATGGCTCCAGGAAGCTTCGGATTATTTTCAAATATTCTATTCAGATGAAGTTTTTGGAAAAATTGTCCATTTAACGAACTTCAATCCGCCGATCAAACGTGGAAGAGGCGATATAGGTCACTTAGGTGTGTGGACAGATCTCACCTTGGAGATCATTTTGGTTAATTTTATAGAATTTTATATATTATGGACACCATGAAAGAAAGACTTGTGTTGCTACTATGATTATTCACTAGTACATCTAGGGTCAATTGAACAAGTTTTGAGAACATTCTAAGTTTTCTAAGAGGTAATAAAATAATTGTATTTTACCTGTTGTTACCTGTTTGTACCTGCATTGTAACAGTTGTAATAGATATGCACATTTTATTGAATTAGTCATAAAATTTGATTTTTAACCTTGATTTTGACACCTAATCCAGCCAGATATCTTTAACATTGGCAAAGTTATGTTGTTTCAAAGTCCACAAGTCATTTTGCTTTACAACTCCAAAGTTACTTAGTGTTGAGGACTCTATGCCTACAAATCACTTAGTGATGAAAGGGTTAAGATTCATTCTTTAACCAGATCATGGTCTGTACTTTGCTGAACTGACAGTGAATGGTAAATATCACTAGCTGTAACCCACAAGTACACTGTAATGATTCAGTCCAATGCTTCCATGGCCATAACAAATTATCAGCAACTATTTCAAAATGAGGAAAATATTTGTCTATTTCTTTTTCTCTAAAAGGGGGCACTAGCCTAATATTTATTGTAATATCAAAACTTGAATTTGTATGTGGATTGTGAATGTGCTTTTCACTTTCTAAATTTGAAATTCTCTCTCTCTCTCTCTCTCTCTCTCATATAATTACATTTATTTATCTTTCTGTCTTTACTCTTTCTTTCCTCTTCTAATAATGGCTGCCTTCTCTCTCTCTCTGATTGCAACTGCAATTGTTTCTGTTCATTCTGTAAATGCTTCGGTTCTTTCTGTAATTGTATTTGTTGTTTTTCATTTACCAATTGTTGCTGCATTTATTTTTCTTCATTTTTCTGAAGTTCTAGCTACCTTAAATATAATTCCATCTTGTATTTTAATTTACTTTTATGTCTGATGCAGACTTAATGATTGACGCCAAAATGCTTTGATCCAAAACATTCTTTCTACCAAATACTGGATAAAAATCTTTAATTTTTTGCTTCATTATGGAAGATTTTGCCTCAGAAAAATCGTATTTTCTGGCAAGTTCGAGCAATTCGTCTTTTTTAAAACTATCCTGAGTAGGATAAGAAAGAAAAGCCTCTACTTTTCAAACAAAATATGAAATAGTACTTGGGATTTAAATTATTCTGGAAACTAGGGAAAAATAATTGTAAAAAGTTTTTGAAATATTTTAGCAAAAATTCATGTGCTGGATGAGCCCCAATGTTCTTTGTTTCTGCTTGTACAAAAGTAGCAAAAAAATAAGTGAAGCCAACAAGCTTAGTAAATTTTAACAAAATAATTTATTTCCCAAGACAAAAGGTAAAAATGTGAAAAAGGTCTTACAGTTTGTGAATATAATCCAAACATTAATCCTGGAAGTCCTATTACTAAAAAGTTCTAAATCCAGTTTGAATCCAGTGAATTTCCAATAAGTAGGACAATGCTGCATTGTACAGATTTACAGACGGGCTTTTTCAAATGGCATCAAAAGTAGAGGCTTTTAAAAATTATTTTTCCATTCAAATTTAAAGTATTTTCCATTCAAATTTAAAGTATTTTTCTATTGGCATATTCAGTAGCTTTCAAGGCTCTTGGGAACTAGTTTGAGTTGTATTTTTTAATTGTCAGTTTAAGTCCTGAAATATAGTTATTGTATTCTATATGAATCTTGTGTCTTTACAGATATAATAACAGAACATACAGAGTTGATGACATAGAATGGGACAAACGACCTGATGACACATTCAAGCTCCATGATGGCTCAGAAATATCATATAGGGACTATTATAAAAAAGTAAGTTTGCCACCTTTTTTACATTGATAGTGTAGGGTTTTTGTACCCTTTTATCAGAGTTCAATTTTGGTTGGTGGGAAGTAATTTTATATTTCTGGCCATCTGGTGCTGGATCTGCAGTTTAATGTTTTAAATTAAAAAAAAAAAAATTTAAAATTTACCTTTCACTTCAGCATGTCAGTGGCAATCACTAATAACTGAGAAAAATGGCTGGAGGAAATGATATAGTCCTGTTCTGACCCTACAAGTATGGGTAATAGCCCCAATAAATATCTGACAATATTTATCCATCATGTAGGTACTACCTTTTTCCAAGCCTTGTCTGACTCGCATAATTTCACATAGTATTTCGCATCAGTTATACCAACCACCAATAGAAGCGATTTTATTGAATAAACAACCTGGGACAGGAGCAATTTTGAATCAAGACCACCCTGGCAGAGATGTTTTTAAAAGTGCCATCTGCAGGTTCCATGTATATTTTAATGGAACAGCCCTCAGATATATGCAGCTTGGTTTAAAAGCTACTAAATTTTGTGCATTGCTGATCAGTGATCAAGTAGGCCATTGATTCTAAGATTGGTTAAACTTGTCAACAACTTCATAATATTGACACAACAGAATTTGACCAAATGTGATCTGAAAAAAAACCCCATCCTGATATAAATCAGTTTTCATTTGGTAAAAAAAATGCAGCAAACTGCCAGAGGTCTTGCTAGGATTTTAAAACTAGGTGTCCAGAACTCCTAATTTGGTAAAAATAGGAGTCCCACCAGCAAAAGTTGCAGTCCGAACTAAGCCAGAAATCACGTACTTTTACGATTGCTACGGTCGCATCCAAACTATCAGTTATAGCAACTTTAGCACAGCTCTGAATCTCGTTAAAAGTTTCATAATTTTACCATTTAACTACAAAAACACTTGTCTAAATTTGCAAACAGCATTTTGTCCATGTCTTTTTATTTTGAGTTCGCAGGCAATATTTATACGGCAACAACCGGAAATAAAATAAGTAAGTGACTGCGGTGGCTTTTTCACCGATGTCGCAAATTGCAATTACATAACATGTTGGCAACAAAAAATATACCTTCTGGCCATATTTTTGGCTACAACATTTTTGGCTGATAAAATCGGTAGTCTTGAGTTTGAAGAAATTCAAAAGCACCATGACAGGAAGCAGCAAACTTGGATATAAAAATGCACTGGAATCATTTGTTACATAAACAAATCCTTATTTCATATTGACAAACCACCCTAGCAGTTGATTGTTATGTCATAATCTGCTTATGCTGATATCTGGTCTTGATACTTGTATGCGGTAATATAATCAAACTAGCCATGCAACTGGCTATATAGCTACAATCGACCTTTGATCAAGGCAGCTTTGAAGAAGGTGCATGTGTTATTGAAGGTGCCATTAAGGATTCCCTTTGAAAGACAAAACAAACACCCATTTGCAGCAACATCAAATTAACATTGACACAATTTTTAAAAAGAATTCCTTAGTATATATCGGTGCTTCAGAGGTTATATGTTCTCATTGAAGTTCCAGCAAAACTATTTTTTCCAGCAAAACTATTTTTTCTCTGTGTTTTTGTTTGTTTTTAAATTGCTGTTGTGAGGTCTTCTGTAGTCATTACACGTTTCTGCCTTCAGAGGTAGTCTATTGTAGCTAGTCAGTTGCATGGCTAGTTTGATTATATTACATCATACAAGTATCAAGGCCAGGTTATCAGCATAAGTGGATTGACATAACAATTAATTGTTAGTTGTGGTTTGTCAATAAGAAATAAGGATTTGTTTATGTAACAATTGATTCCAGTGCATTTTTATATCCAAGTTTGCAGCTTTCTGTCATGGTGCCTTTGAATTTCTTCACTCCAAACTCAAAACTGTATATACCATTTTTATCAGCCAAAAATGATGTAGCCAAAAATATGGCCAGATGGTATATTTTGTCACCAATATATAAAACATTATTCCAATTTGCGACATTAGCGAAGCCCAGCACAATCACAGTTATTGATTTCATTTCTTATTATTGCCGTATAAATATTGCCTTCGAACTCGAAATCAAGAGACTTGGACAACATGCTGTTAGCAAATTTAGACAACTGTTTTGTAGTTAAATGGTAAAATGATAAAGATTTCAATGGGACTCAGAACTGTGCTAAAGTTGCTATAACTGATAGTTCGGATGCAACCGTAGCCAAGTGTTAGAAAGTACGTGATTTCTGGTTTAGTTTGGACTGCAACTTTTGCTGGTGGGACTCTTATACCAAATTAATAATCCTGGACTCCTAGTTATAAAATCCTAGCGAGACCTCTGTGCCATCATGTATGGTCGCCATTACTAAAATGAGAAGAAAACCCAACCCCCAAAGCAAAAACCAAATTCATTTAGCAGATTTTGACGATGTTTTGAAAGCATCTCAGTAGACAAGTTTTTCATTATTGGACAAAGGAAGTGCCTTTGAATATGGCATAAGGTGGTAAAAACTGAAACCTTGGAATACTTGCTTTCAAGACTTACAATCAATTGGAAGAAATCTGTAAATAACTCTGGCTTTTGCATTTACCTATCAGTCATGTTGGTGAATTTGATTACACTTGGCCACTAGTTTTCATCCCATCAAAGTTTGTGGTACATATGGATGGGTTCCAATAAGTTGTTGGTGGATATAGAATGGTTTCAATAGAAAGAGGTTACATCATTCTGCCCAATTGTGTTTTAATTTCCAGAGAATGCTTCAGAACTGTTCAAGATATCTCCATGAAACGTGATGGATGTATGAGACTACTTTGGTCCTATTGTGTCTTTTGTTATTCAGAATTCATTAATAGGAATATATTGAATATTTCTGTACATTTGTCTGTCCATCAATTATCGAAGTTTCTTTTTTGTGGCATAGTTCCTAAGTTCCTTAAGTAGATGCATGGTTTTTGCTCATTTCTATAGGTTCATTAACTTTTCATCAAATACATTCTTTCATCACATTAACAGTTGGAGAAAACGGTGCTACCTTGTCAATCCAGCAATCCTGGAAAGATAAAATTCTATCTTTGCTATCTATGTAACAAAATAAAGAGGAGGAAATACCTTCCCATGCCTTATGGTTGTTTAAATTTTCGGTCTATAAAATCTAAATCATACTGTCACATCTTCCATAATCCAAGAGTATTTTTGTGATTATCAGCCATCTTTCAATAGAGTTGGCAAAGGTATGATGTAAAAACACATTTGCTTGCTATAATTATTTCTTAGTGAATTATTGAAAATGATGTGCTCTCTACCTCTGAATGGAAGGTCATAGGATTTTGACTAAAAGACTTCTTGTCATGTTTAGTCGTCCTAAATTAAAGTGGTGCAGATCTGATGCCCAGTATGGCAGCCATTTTGATAATCTTGGCATGGCTACTCCAACTGTATGGATGGTCATATCATCACAATGTTTCATTGAAAGGCTACTTATAATGACCAGCATACATGCCAACCATTATGCTTTTGGCACAATCATTACCCCTTTTTTCACTAAAATAAGTTGTGCATGTAAAAATAATTTGATTACACATTTTTAATACATCCCCATCCAAAAAAATTGCTAATTTGTTTTCTCATTTTTATTAACCTCCCATTATTCCATTGAATTTGCTGGTTTACTAATTCCAATACTAAGGTAACTCATTTTCTATAGCAGAACTCAATTGTAGACATGAATTTTATCAATGCATTATTTACCAGGCTCTTAATACGTGCTACCCCAAGTGGTAGAAGATTATGTTGGTCCTTTGTTCAAAAGAATGTTCCTGATTCCCAAAATTTCAGAAAATATGCATGTGCAAGAAGTCATCTAATATTGTTAGGTATTTAACCCTTTCATCACTAAGTGATTTGTAGGCATAGAGTCCTCAACACTAAGTAACTTTGGAGTTGTAAAGCAAAATGACTTGTAGACTTTGAAACAACATAACTTTGCCAATGTTAAAGATATCTGGCTGGATTAGGTGTCAAAATCAAGGTTAAAAATCAAATTTTATGACTAATTCAATAAAATGTGCATATCTTTTACAACTGTTAAAATGCAGGTAGAAACAGGTAACAACAGGTAAAATACAATTATTTTATTACCTCTTAGAAAACTTAGAATGTTCTCAAAACTTGTTCAATTGACCCTAGATGTACTAGTGAATAATCATAGTAGCAACACAAGTCTTTCTTTCATGGTGTCCATAATATATAAAATTCTATAAAATTAACCAAAATGATCTCCAAGGTGAGATCTGTCCACACACCTAAGTGACCTATATCGCCTCTTCCACGTTTGATCGTCGCATTGAAGTTCGTTAAACGGACAATTTTTCCAAAAAACTTCATCTGAATAGAATATTTGAAAATAATCCGAAGCTTCCTGGAGCCATATAACTCTCGGGTGTGCCAAACTCTGTCAGAAAACTGAAACAAATCTCTTTGGTTTTCGGGCTTCGTCCAACAAAAAAAAAAACCACGTGGAGTGTACAATTCCTCTGGTTCAAAACCTTCAAAGTCATCTTCATTGTCATCACTGTCACGCACAAGTGCATTCCATTGTCTCTCCATACGTCTTCCCTCATTGTCAAACAAATTTATCAGGTCAAAATTATTTAAATCCTCCGAAAACTCTCCTCTAAAAAAATCCTTCAAACGCCGCCATTTTGGATACAAATTTCAGCATTCGGAAAACATGTTAAAAGTTCCTACTTTGTTCGTTATTTCTAGTTGTATACAAGCTAAACTCACGAGATAATCCAAATATAACATCCACATTACCAGATGGAAGTTATTTGAGGTATTCCGAAAGATATTTAGTCGGGTACTATAACGTTAACAAAGAACACTGCCCCAGACCGAAAACTCGGTCCACAGTGTTGACGGATCACTTTTCCTGGACCGCATATGCGGTTTGCCGTGATGAAAGGGTTAAAAGAAGATACTGAATCACTTAAAATTGCAGAGGCCATTAAAATTGGGCCATTTGGTATTGCCACAGACAGTGATTATAATGAGAATAAGGTACAGTTTTTAAGAGACTTTGATAACAAAAAGGACAGAGTGCTCTTCTTTCTTTGCCAGAATTAACAGCAGATTCCACTGGAGAAAACATTTATGACTTGCTTGATAATGCATTAAATAAACATAAGTTAGCAGAACTGTATGGTGTTTTCAGCTGATGATGCATCAGCGATGACTGGAAGTCATAGGAATTGCATTCTGTATTTTGAAAAATGTCTCCATCAGTGTACATATCAGGTTTTCCCTGTCGTTTGATGCACCATGCTGCAGGAAAGGCTGCAGATAAATTAATATGAAGGAAAACTCGAGTGAATATTAAGTTGGCATTCTGCCTGACAACCTTCTTCCTGTGGAGAGTTGATGTTCAATGGCATCTCATTTCCCACCTAAAAGACCCAATAACTGGAAGATTTAAATTTTCTCTTCTTTGTCAGTTTATAAAAGGAATTTAGGTTCTTTACCATTCTAATGCTAACTATGAGAGATTGTTCAGTGTTGTTAACAAAATTATAACTTGAATGCAGATCCAAACTCAGTAACCAAGCACTTTGTGCTCTGCTTGAGTGCAAGTCATTCATAGTCTCAGCTCGTAAAATGTGTTTTGAAATGCAATACGAGTCTGTTGCATTTTAAAGCTAAAAGTGCTACATGTGAACAATCATTTTGGACATAAGCTCACTGAATTTTATCATATTGTATGTGGATTTCACTTTTTCCTCACAAGTGGTTGGCATGTGTAGGCATGGTAATCACATTTGCAAAGATGACTAATTCATAAGGAATGTGAACCAATTGGGAATGAGTTGTGTTCGTAAATCAAACAGAAACATGGCCTGCATTACACACTAAATCTGTTGGGTAAAAGCATTCAGTGTATTATACTATTTTCCCTTGAGATCCTCAGAATAAACAAACTGTTATAAACATGAGAAAAAAATAGTTTGATCTACAACACAAAGTGGTCTTGATATTTTTTAACGGAATTAACTGGAGTGCATATATTTCAATATTTACAATAAAAACTGCTTTTATAGTTGTATGATTTTCTTTTCAACACGTTTAGATTTCATTCCTCATCTGATTGCTTTGGGGAGTTCATTCCTTAGAATTACTGGAGTAAACAAATATTTTTTTTAAAGTATTTCTTTTTGGGAACAGTGTATTGCAATGATCATCTGCAACTGATCTCAATTTAGGGCCTTGGTGCTGTTTTTCTGACTTGAAATGAAACATGCTATTCAAATATTGTGGATAAAGTTCATTCTTTACTTTGGGCATTAATATGGACCTTTGAAAAGCTAATATGTTCAAATTTCAGCTATTTCAATTTTGTGAGTAGAATTGTGACTGGTGTAAATATAGGATTATTTGTGCTGCTGCTCTTTTAGTGAAGTTTTGGGTTCTTTTAATCTTAGTATAATTGTATTTCCCCAAATTGTGTAGCAGTAGTCCAACAGAAGAACAAAAGCATTGTAAAATAATTTCTGATAGACAAGTTGTAGGAAAAGTTTTAGGTAAAAACATTTAACCGGGACAGATTATTGATGTTTAAAGCATTTGAAGAAATTGCATTTATTAAAATAGTATACACTGAAAATCACCAGAGACTGCCATTGCTAAATTTACCCCCCCCCCTTGTATTCATTTTTGCAGACCTGTTTACCCGACCGTATTTGTACGGAATAAAGCCCATCCGTATGGTCATACGGTCATTGAATTGAAAATACGATTTGAGGTTGCATTTATTTGTTACTTTTTAAAATTAATTTTTTAAGCTGTTTTGTTTCGTTGTATCATCTCTTCGGTCCGCGTCCGCATTTTGTGCCATGTCACTTATTTTGACATTCTTAACATCCGGTCGTTTAAACAAAGGAAAATGCCGCCGACAAGAAAGTTTCAACACTAAACTGATGATGAAAATGGAAAGTCTAACTCAGAAAGCAACATTTTCTACAGAAAGCAACATTTTCTACCAGTTTATTCTACTCTGTGGCTATGCCTTAAACCATCGTCAAAAGGAGAACATTTTGAGCATTGCACTGTTTGCAACTTAGACTTTTCCTGTGCACATGGTGGAAGGAATGACTGTTCACGGCATGTGGAATCGGGAAATCATACAAAATTGAAATCATTAATGAATGGAAATAGAAACATTTTGTCATTGATGAAAGGAAAGGAAGTCAGTGATCAAAACATACTTCAAAAACAAATAACACGTGCTGAGGCGATTCTATGTGAGTTGATCGCAAATATGAATTTGTCATTGAGTACAGCTGACA
This sequence comes from Potamilus streckersoni, assembly GCA_016746295.1. Classification (NCBI taxonomy): domain Eukaryota; kingdom Metazoa; phylum Mollusca; class Bivalvia; order Unionida; family Unionidae; genus Potamilus; species Potamilus streckersoni. The sequence continues at coordinate 83,283 of JAEAOA010000795.1, forward strand.
AGTTAACAGAAGCAATGAAAAATAATTAACCTTATTTCCATTCTAGTAAATATTGACAAAGATGATACTAGATTTTATCAGATAAATAAGATTGCCTTCACCTATCTAGATAAACTTATTATTTTCTAAGTGGATGGGTGGTAACAATGTCTGTCATAATGTTTTATATCAAGTCGTCCTTAACCAAGTAAAATAGAGAATTGGCTTAAATTAAAATGTTATGTATATGTGTGAAGCTGAGAAAACAGAATTTCTAGAGAAAGTAACGGAGGTAAACAACAATAAATTTGATTATGTTGTGGTATTTTTTTGTGGTTTTTATCACTATAATATGAACAGGATGTTTAAGTCACTGGTGTTCAATTTCTGCATATTTGTGCCTTGACACACAGAATTAACTGAATACCAGCGTCTTTGCAAACTAAGAGTTATTTACACAATATTGTATAGTCATTATGTCGTGTAATACTACATAATGATAATTATAGTATATTGATAGTATCTACTATTTGTGTGCTGAAAATACTGACTGCGGTCTGAAAATACTGACAGGCATTGCTTAAAATACTGACGGGAAAATTTATGGGTAAACGGGTCTGTTTTTAGAGTATTTATAACTTAAGGAATGTCAAAATTTGTATTCCACTTTTTCTCTTTTGTTTTTGTTAGATTTATAACATTTTCAACATATGACATACCCTAAAAGTTTGATTTGTTTTGGTAAGAAAATTACTCTGAAAATTTTGTCTGTAAAAGCCCCTTGTTAAATTTGAAAGAAAACGAGAAACCTCCCCAGGCCTGCATGACTCGTACTTTGATGTCTATCAAGTGCTAGTTCTATTGAGGCCTGTGATAAATATTTTTTACATAATGATTAGCATTAGTAAGCTTACACAACCTGAGCTATTTGGAATGGGACTTTGTGGAATTAGAAACCTTACACACCTTGAGCCATTTGGAACAGGACTTTGTAGAATTAGAAAGCTTACACACCCTGAACCATATTAAACGGGACTTTGTAGAATTAGAAAGCTTATACACCCTGAACCATATTAAACGGGACTTTGTAGAATTAGAAAGCTTACACACCCTGAACCATATTAAACGGGACTTTGTAGAATTAGAAAGCTTACACATCCTGAACCATATTAAACGGGACTTTGTAGAATTAGAAAGCTTACACACCCTGAACCGTTTGGACTTGTTGATGAAGCTGATGAATACTATTTACAACGCTAAGAAAACAGAAAATTTTTAGTTCTAATTTCTTCTACAGAGGACTGCTTTGGTAGCCAAATTTGGTTAGAGTCTGTGCCTTGGATGGGGAGGTTGTGGGTTCAAATCCCAGCCAAGTCATACCAAAGAGGTATAAAAATGGTTCTAACAGCTGCCTCAGCATTAAAAGGTTAGTGTTAGGACTGTTCATCATGGTGTCAGGATAATGTGGCTGGGTGGGTCATAATGTTGCATGTCTGCAGCATGATGCTCTAATGCTAGATGTAGCAATAAACTGCCACACTGCATACATCGTAGCAATATGGCTGATAATTCTTTAAAGTATATTAAAAATCCTAATCACACACGCTCTTCTTGCAGAACTATGAAATTGATGTGCAGGATGCTGACCAACCCCTTTTGGTAAGCAAGCCGAAAAAGAAGGATATTAGACGTGGGCAGAAGGACAACTTGTATCTACTGCCAGAACTTTGCAAGATGACTGGTGAGTTTGCAATGCAAAAACATTTTGAAAATAGACTGTTTCTGGTAGCAGTAGCTTGTTGTGGGGTGAGAATGATAAATGAATGAATGAGATATATCCAGCCTTTTGATTAGTAAGAACATACTTCTGGGTATTTCTCCTACAGCTTTCCTATTGTATAACCCAGTAGTCATTTTATTACTCTTTAACCCATCCCCAATTTATGTAACTCTATCTAGGGTATTTCTCTTTAACCCATCCCCTTTTGTGTAACCGTATAGCTAGGGTATTTCTCTTTAACCCATTTCCTTTGTGTAACCCTGTAGCTAGGGTAGTTCTCTATAACCCATCCCCTTTTGTGTAACCCTGTAGCTAGGGTATTTCTCTTTAACCCATTTCCCTTGTGTAACCCTGTAGCTAGTTTATTCCTCTTTAACCCATCTCCCTTGTGTAAGGCTGCAGTTAGGACAAATCTTAACCTGTTCTTCCTTGTGAAACCTTATTGCTAGGGTTATTCCCTTTAACTCATCCCCCTTGTGTAGCCTTGTATATAACATATTTCTTTTTAATCCATCCCTTAATGTAAACTTGTAGATAAGGTGTTTATATTAAACAAATCCCCTTGTGTGACGACCTTGTAGCTAAGGTATTTCTTTTTAACACATGCCTTATGTGCAACCCAGTAGATTAGTTATTTCTTTTGATTCCATCACCCTTGTGTTCAACACTAGTTATTTCTTTTCCATCTTCCTTTAGTTGCCCTGTAGTTATCTTTTAGTTCCATTTCCCTTTAGTTGCCATGTAGTTATTTCTTTCAGTTCCATCCCCTTTGTGTTGCCCTGTATTTATTCCTTTTGATTCCATCCCCCTTGTGTTGCTCCATAGTTATTTCTTTTGATTCCATCCCCCTTATGTTGCCCCGTAGTTTCTTTTGATTCCATCTCCCATGTGTTGCCGTGTGGTTATTTCCTTCAATTCCATCCCTTTTATGTTCCCCTGTAGTTTCTTTTGATTCCATCCCCCTTGTGTTGCTCTGTAGTTATTTTTCTTGATTCCATCCCCCTTGTGTTGCTCTGCAGTTATTTTTCTTGATTCCATTCCGCTTGTGTTGCTCTGTAGTTATTTATCTTGATTCCATCCCCCTTGTGTTGCTCTGTAGTTATTTTTCTTGATTCCATCCCCCTTGTGTTGCTCTGTAGTTATTTTTCTTGATTCCATCCCCCATGTGTTTCCCTTTAGTTATTTCTCTTGTTTCGTTTTGCTAACTCCTTAGGTAACTTCATTTTTTACAGCAAAACTAAATTGTGGAAATGAATTTTATAAAATGTAGGGGTTTTATTTACCGAGTTTTTAATAGAATACTGACTACAACTAGTGGTATAATACAGCTTTGGTCTTTTGTTAAAACAGAAGCTTCCTGATGCCAAAATTTTGTAAAATATGCATGTGTTTTGTACATATGCACATTGAATTTTATTATATATTATATGTGGATTACGCTTTTTCTGCTCAGATTACTCCTTTTGTTTTCTTGGCTTATGTTTTTTTCCTTGCTAGGGGTTGGCATGTATGTGTAGATAAATTGTTTCTTTTGATTCCATCCCCCTTGTGTTGCCCTGCAGTTATGTTATTTCTCTTGATCCCATCCACCTTGTGTTGCCCTGTAGTTAAGTTATTTCTCAATATTCCATTTCACTTGTGTTGCCCTGTAGTAAGTTACTTCTCTTGATTCCATCCCCCTTGTGTTGCCCTATTGTTACTTCCTTTTATTCCATCTTCCTTGTGTTGCCCAGTAGTTGAGTGATTTTTCTTGATTCCATATCCCTTGTGTAACCCTTTAGATACACAGAGTACCTGCAGGTCATGGAATCCTGGAAAAGTTTTGGAATTTAAAAAATAAATTTCAAGGGCCTTGAAAAGTTATGGGAATTGTCAAAACCTTGCAAAGTTTTGGAAAAGACATGGAATTTGTGACAGTGGAGTTAAAGAAATTGATTACTTCAAATTTCATAGAGCACAGAGAACCGATTAAATAAAATGATAAAATTACAATCGATAAATTGTTTTAATTCATATAAGAGTAAGTTCCCCTAATGGAAGTATCACATGATTTCCGGTGTAATTCACTAAATAAAAGAAAGCAACTGGAAAGTAATGTGTTTTGTTAATATTATAAATAGGAACACATACAAAGACTACATAGAATAGTTTCCTTTTTTCTTTTGAATACAAATTACATTGATCATTGGATTATGACATGAATTACTACATAAAGTCAAAGTGTGCTAGTCCAGGTAAATTTAAAATGTACATATTAACCTTTTCATCACTACAGACCGAAAAATCGGTCAAGAGGAAGTAAGTCTGCAAACACTATGGACCGAGTTTTCGGTCTAGGGCAGTGTTCTTCCTTAACGTTATAGTACCCGACAAAATAACTTTCGGGATACATCTAATAACTTCCATCTTGTAATGTAGATATTATATTTGGATGATCAACTAGAAATATCAAACAAAGTATGAACTTTTAACGAGTTTTCCAAATGCTGAAATTTGTATCCAAAAAGGCCGAGTTTGAACAAATTTCAGAGGAGGTTATAGGAGGATTTGAATAATTTCGACCTGGTAAATTTAGATGAAAATGAGAGATGTCCTGAGAGACAATGGAATGCACTTGTGGGTGACAGTGATTACGATGAAGAAAACTTTGAAGGTTTTGAACCAGAGGAATTGTGCGCACCACGTGGTTTTGTTTGGACGAAGCCGGAAAACCAAAAGAGATTTGTTTCAGTTTTCTGACAGAATTGGGCATACCCAAGTGTTAGATGGCTCCAGGAAAGCTTCGGAATATTTTCGAATATTCTATTCAGATAAAGTTTTTGGAAAAATTGTCCGTTTAATGAACTTAATGCGACGATCAAACGTGCCAGAGCGTTATAGGTGTGTGGACAGATCTCACCTTGGAGATCATTTTGGTTCATTTTATAGAATTTTATGAACACAATGAAAGAAAGACTTGTATTGTTACTGTGATTATTCACTAGTACATCTAGGGTCAATCGAACACGTTTTGAAAACTTTCTAAGTTTTCTAAGAGGTAATAAAATAATTACTTGAATTTTACCTGTTGTCTTACCTGTTTGTACCTGCATTTTAACAGTTGTAATAGATATGCACATTTTAATGAATTAGTCATAAAATTTGATTTTTAACCTTGATTTTGACACCTAGTCTAGCCAGATATCTTTAACATTGACAAAGTTATGTTGTTTCAAAGTCCGCAAGTCATTTTGCTTTGCAACTCCAAAGTTACTTAGTGTTGAGGACTCTATGCCTACAAAGTTACTTAGTGATGAAAGGGTTAAGAATATTTGTTGTTAACTTATTTCTTTTTTTAGATTGAAAGGTGTCATTCTTTATGTTCATTTACTTGACAATGCAAGATAATGCGGTCCTTGAGTTTTATGAAATGGCCCTGGAAAAGTTTTGAAAAAGTCAATGAATTTGTTTTTGTTAAGTCTGCAGGAACCCTGGATACATTATCTCTTTTGATTCCATCCCCTTGTGTTGCCTTGTAGTTATTTACTTTGATTTTATCCCTTTGTGATGCCTTATAGTTATCTTTTCATTGCATCCACTTTGTTTCGCCCTGTAGTTATTTCCTTTGATTCCATCCCACTTGTGTTGCCCTTTATTTATTTATTTTGATTCTATCCCCCTTGTGTTGCCCTGTAGCTATTTCGTTCATTTCATCCACCTGGTGTTGCTCTTTATTTATTTATTTTGATTCTATCCCCCTTGTGTTGCCCTGTGGCTATTTTCATTTCATCCACCTTGTGTTGTCCTTATTTCCTTTGAATCCCTCCCACTTATGTTGCCCTGTATCTATTTCTTTTCATCCTCCTTGTGTTGTCCTGTAGTGAGAGCTATTTCAAATTATTAAATGTTATTCATGGTATTGAAAATTTGTTTTAAAAAAGGGATATGTTACCATCTCTTGCCATGTGTCGCTGAAGCTTATTAATTTCAATTCTGAAACTACAAAAAAGGGACATCAAAGCATCTTTATGACAGAGTAAAAATAGTTGCTGCATAAAAGTTGGCTTACCATGTTATTAGTATTTATTCTTTTAAAGTTGGGCAGAAGAATACTAAATTTCTGGCTTTTTTAAATTTCAAATTTTAAATATCTGCTGTGATTCTCTGATTCTCTGGAGCTAATTGTAAGAAAGTCTATTTGCATAGAAAGTGCTAGTCTAGATGGTAGGTTTTGTCCATTGTGGCCGTATACTTCTACTACATCATTGAAAGGAAAATAAGATGTCACTAAAGTAATTATACAAATAACGAGGTCATTATGAAATGGAGGAGTGGAAAGATTACTTTACTAAAACTATTTTTACAAATCTCCTTGTTTTGCAGGCTTGACAGATGAGGCCAGAGCAGACTTCAATGTGATGAAGGATGTTGGTGCACACACTCGTGTGGCCCCTGCTGGCAGAATTCAATCACTCACATCATTTGTGCGCCAAATCAACAGGTTGATTAATCTTTTTGTTGCTTCTTGTTAATAAAATGCCAGTTCTTAGGCTCATACCATGTCTTCAAAGGAACTGCATAATTGTCATGCCACATCATGTTGGTTGCAGATTTTTCTTCAGCTTTTGAAGGGCTCCATTGATTGAATTTGATACGAGTCTTTAGATGAGTCAAGCTGCTGCTAAAATACTGTCTTTTTTGAGCAGCTGTTTGAACTTTACACTTTATCTGTGTACATTGGTTACATTTCTAAAATTTTGACAGGCAACTAGAAAGGACAGAGTTTATTTTTTCTATCCCTTGCAAGCACTATATACAGTCAAACCCACTTCTACCTTGGTTATTTCACCAATACAATCCGCATATGTCAATTGTTTTGGTATTGTGCCATTTTTTTGCCATCTTATCATGACCGCTGTCAAGTCGATAACTTAGTTATGTCTGGTATAAGTTTTGGTCTGAAGTGACATATGTACCTGCTTAATTTTATGAAATGCAAACTGTTAATGTCAATCTCACAGAAATTATGCAAGGAATGGTCAGCAAAAACAATCGATTTTCACACACAATTTTAGCATTCTTTCTATTTTTGGTTCCTGAGTGTAGCTTAATCAGTTTTTTTATTAAGAATATATCATGTTCACTACATAAAATATTCAATGATTTACAAAGACAAAAGAGTGTACACAAATTACAATGTAACTTTATTTTACGAAAACGCAGAATCATAGACATCATCTACACTGACAGCTATATATTTCCCTTTTGTTTCTTAAGGTACATTTCAGATCTGAATTATGTTTGGAAATACATGTATAAAAGAAACAACAATCAAGGAGATAAAAGTAATAAAATTATTAAGCAATGTGCAGGCGGAAAATTGCTGATTGCCTGAATATTCAAAAGTCATGAAATGTTCCATATGCACATAATATCATAATTTATTTTATAGCATTTTATAACAAATTAGCCAAACATGTCAGCAATATTTTCAAAATATCTAGGAATCACAAACATGATTTGCACTGTATTATATATTTTTTTTTAGCAAATATGAAGTAATATCAGTCTGCTTTTGTTTGATGCGACACTGATTCAAAAGAACTTTTTCTTATAATGCTCGGCACATGTGACACTTGACACTAACAATTTCATTTTTAAATGCATTCAGCCATTTCATAAAACAGCATATACATGTACTTGTCAACGGAAAATAAAAAGAAATTTATTACTAGGCAGAATATCACCTATATATATATATATATATATCTATGTATGTGTATATATATATATATATATATATATATATATATATATATATATATATATATATATATATATATATATGATCATTTATCTATGTATAGGAATGGATAATCTCAGGCACTTGGCTTCTATACATTGGCAGTCATGGCCCCATAATTTAGTTTTTAGGCTTGAGCTCTTCTTAATTTTGTTTTCTTTTCTTATTTGTAATATCTCTTTTCTTGGTCTGGCAGAAAAACTGGTTCCCATTGTCTTGATTTATTTTCAAAATTCCCGTGAGTAACTGTAAAGGAAACCACAGTTGGCTGGGGAGAGAGAGGGATGAATAAAAGAATCTGCACACTTAAAAGAATCCCAAGTCAGTTTCCATGGCTGGTTTGCTTTGCAATAATAATAACCTTTGTAATTGATATTCTGGCAGTAAATTCAAAGAAAGAGTTTACTGCTAGGTATCGGATATGTTTATTCACCACTTGGGCATCTATTCGTTTGTCATCTGGAATCATAACTATTACAAACATGCATTGATGCCTGCACGTTAAGTAGTATACTCAACATCCACTTGCTTTTAATAATACTCTTTGTAACCTATGCTAGCAAAAGGATTGTCATTTGCACTCACAGTGAATGTACATGTATTTTTCAAACACATGTATTGATCTTTATTTGCAAGACTGTCATATATTAACCTGGATATAATACAATCATTTCTATTTTGCACCTAACACCGTGTAAAGCATGTGTAAAGCATGAATGGCAGGTGCCTGAAAGCAATCCATTGATCTCTCTCTCTCTCTCTCTCTCTCTCTCTCTCTCTCTCCTTTCTCCTCTCTCTCTCTCCTCTCTCTCTCTCCCTCTCTCTCTCTCTCTCTCTCTCTCTCTCTCTCTCTCTCTCTCTCTCTCTCTCTCTCTCTCTCTCTCTCTCTCTCTCTCTCTCTCTCTCTCTCTCATTTGTGATTTTCTTGGATCCATTTTTCAGTCATGATAACATATTCAAAACTCTGAGTACAGCCAAACATGATTTGTTTTTCAATGCATCTTGTTTTAACCCTGTCATCACTAAGTAACTTGTAGGCATAGAGTCCTCAACACTAAGTAACTTTGGAGTTGTAAAGCAAAATGACTTGTGGCCTTTGAAACAACATAACTTTGCCAATGTTAAACATATCTGGCTGGATTAGGTGTCAAAATCAAGATTAAAAATCAAATTTTATGACTAATTCAATAAAATGTGCATATCTATTACAACTGTTAAAATGCAGGTACAAACAGGTAAGACAACAGGTAAAATACAAGTAATTATTTTATTACCTCTTAGAAAACTTAGAAAGTTCTCAAAACTTGTTCAATTGACCCTAGATGTACTAGTGAATAATCACAGTAGCAACACAAGTCTTTCTTTCATGGTGTCCATAATATACAAGATTCTATAAAATGAACCAAAAAGATCTTCAAGGTGAGATCTGTCCACACACCTAAGTGACCTATATTGCCTCTGCCACGTTTAATAGTCGCATTGAAGTTCGTTAAACGGACAATTTTTCCAAAAACTTCATCTGAATAGAATATTTGAAAATATTACGCAGCTTTCCTGGAGCCATCTAACACTCGGGTGTGCCCAACTCTGTCAGAAAACTGAAAAAAATCTCTTTGGTTTTCCGGCTTCATCCAGACAAAACCATGTGGAGCATACAATTCCTCTGGTTCAAAACCTTCAAAGTCCTCATCGTCATCGCTGTCACCCACAAGTGCATTCCATTGTCTCTCCATACGTCTTCTCTCATTTTCATCCAAATTTATCAGGTCGAAATTATTCAAAAAATCCAAAAACTCTCCATTGAAATTTCTTCAAACGCCGCAATTTTGGATACAAATTTCAACATTCGGAAAGCACGTTAAATGTTCCTACTTTGTTCAATATTTCTAGTTGTATACAAGCTAAACTCACAAGATCATCCCAATATAACATCTACATTACAAGATGGAAGTTATTAGATGTATCCCGAAAGTTATTTAGTCGGGTACTATAACATTAAAGAAGAACACTGCCCCAGACCGAAAAGTCGGTCCATAGTGTTTACGCATGTACTTACCCCTGACCGGTTTTGTGGTCTGCGGTGATGAAAGGGTTAATTGGTATAAGTGATGCACGCTATAGTATGAATGCATCCATTACATGTGATATAGGTAGATCAAATATTTTATTCTTTAATAAATTGCTCATGATGATAAAAAAGAACAAATAATAGCACCATGTTAGTTTCTTTCATTTTATTATCAATTAAGCATTTTTTAATTTTTTTATTGTAACATGCAGTGGGAGGGATTCCAGTTAAATACAAGAGTTAGAGACGGGAGCAATGGTCAAGGACATCTTAAAAATTAAGTTTTATGAACCCCGATATCTCAGGACCTGGTTATGTAGATGATTTTCTTTTTTTTACGCCTCCGACGTAATCGAGATAACCAGGTTTGACTATGATTTAGGAATGTAATCTGGCAAAGATTTAGGATTTGTCCCTTACCAAATTTGGAAAACTTAATGAATAAACACTAGTAAGATCCATGCATAATAATTGGCGAATGATAATGAGCATGATCCATGCAAAATAATGAACAATATCCAGGCATGATCAGGAGCAAGATTCCTGCATGATATTAAACAACATCCATGCAAAAAAATCAGCAAGATCTATGTATAATGATCTAGTACCATGCATAATGAGCAAAATTCATGTATAATTATGTCACACATGCCAACCATTATGTTTTTGGCATAATTATTACACTTTTTTCACTAAATTACGCCTTATGCGTAACTGTATTTGGATTATGCTTTTTTGGTATATCCCCCCCATCAAGAAAATTAATTTTTTTTCTCATTTTTAACATTCCACTAATCGCACAGAACATGCTCTAGAAAATACTGCTTCCATGTAACTATGATGTAAAGTCCACATGTCTGTAGGAGGATGAACCTGGGAAAACCTAAAGAACCACCAACCTTCATGAAAATACTGGCAAGCTTTTTCACATACCTACATCCACAGAGCCAAGAGATAATATTATAACTGATTTGTAACTTCAACCGTGTGTTGACCCATCCTAATTTTAAATCCAGTACAGCATAGGGTGGGGGTGGGGTCATCAAGCTATCAGACCAATTTGAAAATGAGTGAGATCCATGCATATTCATAAGATAATCTTACATTTGATTGGCCAAATTTATAAGTCATATTTCTGATTAAATTTTGATTGCACTTGAAATATACGCTATCATCAAGAGGTTGTAAATGTTCGATAATGAGCAAGGCTCACAGTTTAGTAATTCTACTTTTATTGTCACTCAGGAAGTCATCAATATTTGATTTGAGGGGCACAGATTAAAATGTCTTGGCTGAGCTTGTTGTCACTCTGGAAATTGCATTCATGGTGCATATTATTAGAACTTAAAATATTGTATTATGGCATCAAGGTCTTGGATGAGTATGATAGATAGCTTAGGGGTATAAAGATATTTTCCATTTGCTGTTTTACTCCAAATCTGAAACCCATCATACTTTCTTCAAAGGTTCATCTGTCTTTGTGCATTTTAGGCATTTCTAATATAAATACATGTCCATAAAGTCTAAAATTCGGACACAAAATCTGGTTCAAAAATGGTCTTTAAATAAATGTGTTGGTCGGAATTGTTTCCTACAACTATATCAAAATTCCTTTTCAGTAATATCATGCTTTTGGTTTATTGCATTGATGTGGATGTTAGGGCTCTGCTTCCTGTTGCATAAAAATGGGGGTTGGGGTTAGTTTAAGGAGTTGAGTCATTTGTGATGGTGCCTCAAGGTATGTATAGCAGTACAGATGGGATCACTTGGGCATGACACTACACCTTAAATGGAAGTATGGACTAGGAAGCAGCATGTATACAAGTACAGATGGGATCACTTGGGCATGACACTATACCTTGACCTGCCTTGATAATGGAAGTATGGACTGGGAAGCATTATGTATACAAGTACAGATGGGATCACTTGGGCATGACACTATACCTTAATCTGCCTTGATAATTGATTTTTTTTTTGTTGTTGTTGTAGAGTTTGACGCCATTTTTAAGCACAATATAGGCTATACATGGCGGCCAGTATTAATGGTGGAGGAAGAACCCTGGAAAACCAAGGGAAGAACCACCGACCCACGGGAAGCTACTGGCAGGCTTTCTCACTTACCCACGTTAGCCAAGTCTGGACTCAAATTCACACGGACAGAGGTGAGATGGCAGTAATCCGTAATCCCCCCCCCTTGATAATTGAAAGGATGGATTAGGAAGCAGCATTTAGACAAGTACAGATGGGATCATTTTAGCATGACACTAAACTTTGATCTGCCTTCACTATACCTTGATCTGCATTGGTAATGGAAGTATGTAATAGGAAGCAGTATGTATACAAGTACAGATGGGATCACTTGGGCATGACACTATACCTTGACCTGCCTTGATAATGGAAGTATGGACTAGGAAGCAGTATGTATACAAGTACAGATGGGATCACTTGGGCATGACACTATACCTTAATAATGCAAGTATGGACTAGGAAGCAGCATGTAAACAAGTATAAATGGGATCATTTTAGCATGACACTACACTTTGATCTGCCTTGATAATGCAGGTATGGATTAGGAAGCAGTAGGCATAACAGTACAGGTCACAGATGTGTCTCTTTGTACACCTAAATCTGCTTTGATAATGAAAGTGTGATCAGAAGCAGTAGGTATATAAGGACAGGTCACTCAAGTGTCTCTCTGTACACACAAATCTGCTGATAAAATATAGATGAGAAAGCAGTATGCATAACACCACAGGTCACTCAGGTGGCTCTGTGTACACCTTGATCTGTTTTGATAATGAAAGTGTGGATCCGGAAGCAGTATGACTATCATTTCAGATCACTCATTTGTCTCTGTAGACCTAATTCTGCTTTGATAATGAAAGTGTTGAGCCAGGATAAGTGACCAATGTTACAAGTAGTGTAAGACCTGTTTTATGAAAATTTGTTATCTTGTGTGCAATTTGTGGATTTAAAATTGTGAAGTTAATGCAAGACAAGAACAAGATTTTGTTTATAAGTATGAATCTACAGCCCAAGTACTTTGGAATCAGTCCAAATTACAATTCAACATGTCTGGCATATGCTAGTTTTTTGGAGGCTTGATTTAATTTTTTACATGGTAAATGATTTTCTATTTTCAAGATCTTTTAAAACTTTAGCAAGATTTATTTAAGCTGTCTTCAGGTTTGGAAATTGTTTGATACATTATAAATTAGTACATTATACATAGGCAAAAATCAACATTAAAACTTGGGAGATGCTATTCGACATAAATCTCTGTGGTAAATATATATGTAAGTTATGTAAAACTGGATGAGTGATCTTGGTCCAATATGTTAAGTAAAATATGGTCAAAAAATTAAGGAGTTCTATTTTCTGTTGTGTATATTTTGTGTTTATGTGACCTTGTATCTTGGACTTTTTCTGAAAAAGTAACAATGGATTGGTTCATGTAATATTTTAATGAACCAGTCAGATGGCATTTACAGAAGTTGTGTTTGACTGAAATTCCTGCAAGACGAGTATACAGATTTATCAGGATTTAGGTAGTGTCTAGATCAGTATGATTTTAAGTACCATCCAGTCCAGACATTTAACCTGTAACAAATTTTAAAATCTGAAACAAAAAGAGAATTTGTATAAGCTTGCATTTTCACATAACTCAGATTTAATCCTTTATTTTAAAAAAATGACTTGCTTGTTAGACATGCTTGAGTACAGACAGGATTATTAAGTAACAAGATTGACTTTTGGAATTTCATTATTTTAACACTGGAGTTTAATTTCTATTTTTGTTGTCTTTCAGCAATGAGAATGTATGTAAAGAGATGGGAGGTTGGGGGCTGAGATTCGCTCAAGATCTTTTGAACTTGAATGGAAGAATTCTACCCCAGGAGAAAATATTCCAACAGGGAGGAGAGGTATAAGCAGTAAACTGTGCCTTTTTGACACTTTTGTTGATTTTTTTCACACCCTTTATACATCCATGACTGAAGAAACAACTTTAAGTATACTTTTTCTATTCGGATCTGAAAATCACTGTCATCTGATGTCATTGCATCATAATGTTATCTTATTGTACTGTGGTAACTAAAGAGTAGGGAAAATTTTATGAGCTATTTTTAAACAATATAGTCAGCATGTTCCATTAATTCATTTATATCATTTTTGTATACAGTTAGTATGTTCACTTTTCAAGGTTTTAACATGATGAGCTTGCAAAAGGAAGTACATATATGAACTTTATTACACAAATACATTTTGCCCATCAACATGAGATATTGGCAAAATCTGCCTGCCGAAACCCACTGGAAAAGTTATTTTCTGCTAAAAGTAAATTTGTTTATTTTTGTTGTAGCTGAGTTACAAGCAGGAAGATGCGGACTGGTCACGTGACATGAGAGGAAAGCAATTAATCACGGCAGTAAGTCTGGATAATTGGGTAATCATTTACACCCGTAAGAACAGTGGTCAGGCTCAAGATTTTGTACAGACTCTCAGCAGAGTGGGACCTCCTATGGGGATGAAGATCTCTCAACCCATTCCGTAAGTACTGCAAGATACTGGAATTTATCAAGATTATCAAGATTTATGGCTAATGGTCCTTTTGGATCCAGATTTGTGGTTATTGGTTTTATTGGATCCAGATTTGTGGTTAATGGTCCTATTGGATCCAGAATTTTTCTTGATGGTCGTATTGAATCCAGATTTGTAGTTAATGGTCCTATTGGAACTAGATTTTTGCTTAATGGTCCTATTGGATCTAGATTTGTGTTTAATGGTCCTATTGAAAAAATATTTATGCTTAATAGTCCTATAGAATCCAGATTTGTGCCTAATGGTCCTATTGGATAGATTTGTAGTTAATGGTCCTATTGGATCCAGATTTGTGCTTAATGGTCCTATTGAATCCAGATTTTTGCTTATTGGTCCTATTGAATCAGGATTTGTGCTTAATGGTCCTATTGAATCCAGATTTGTGTTTAATGGTCGTTTTGGATCAAGATTTGAATCATGACAGATGAGGATACACGTACATTGGTTATCAGTGTTATATTGTTATTTTTTGTAATAAAAACCACCCACAAACATTTAGCTGCACAAATCTGAATTGGAAAAACATCTTAATCTTTGGATAAAACCTCCACATGTGTATGCCGATGATTTCTAAGGTAGAATAGAATAATATAACTGCAATTGAAAAAAGCCATATTGTGATATTGACTTGAACTTGACCTTAACTTGAACTTGACCTTAACTTAAGTGGAAAAAAAATAAAGTTCTGCATGTTTTCAGATGGATGCAGGACCTATACCACATTGCGAAATCCATGTAAGATGGAATTGAAGGGAGAAGCAGTTTTATTGATTTTCACAAGTAAATAGGACCTTTTTGAAGAGCTTTATTTTGTTTTGCAGTTGCGAGTTAACTGATGATCGTAACGAATCATACCTGTCTGCCTTGCGGAATTCAATCACCCCAAAGATCCAGCTGGTGATGTGTGTCCTACCAACAAACAAGAAAGACAGATATGATGCCATCAAAAAGTTCACCTGTGTTGATAGACCAGGTAGGTATGAATGGACAAGTGTTTAAATATAATGCATGCTGCACAAGTCAGGGGGGGGGGACAGTAAAGATCTTGCAGATTACAACCATTTTTTCCATTATTTATTTTAGATCAGTCTTCAATTGTCATCATTTGCATTCCAGATAGAAATGCTGCTGGATTTATTATCAGCTTGAAATAAAGAACTTTACAAGACGTTATTAGAGAAATAAATGCTCAAAGCTGTGAATGGTCAAATTTGTAATTAAAAATTGGCATTTCCAAGTCTGCATTTGATTGTTCCTTGAGGAAACCTTGTGAATGCCCTACATTTGGGGTGATAAAGAAGCACAAGATTCTGGGGTCTAAAGGTCAAAGGTCATGACCTTGACAAGTCTAATAAGAAATGGTTTATTTGCATCCAGTCAAGTTCATGACCATAGATCTTGGTCATTGAGACCCTTTGGTCAGTAATATCCAATGTGTACCATCCCTTTGTAGTACCTGTGCCACTGTAGTATGGTGTATGAAGTGCTGCTCTATTAGTCTGTGTTTTTATGTATTGGTAATGCTCACCAAAGTCCATTGGCAATATAGTAATAAGAATATTCAGCCTTCAAAGATTGCATTTGAATTTTACTTGTTGGATTTTAACTCCAGTCCAGTTTTATATTTACCTCGTGTAATGCTCAGCCTTCTATGTAATCATCTTTGGTTCATGATTTCCTGTCCTCATAAATTTTGTTCTTGTAGCTTATGTTACGACTCTAGAGTCATAAGATACATAAAAAGAATGAGCGATGACCAACAATATTTGTATAATTTAAAATATTTATTTTCCTACAAAATAGTGTAAAAGAATTGAAAATAACTTGCAGTAAGGTGAACATGTTCCAAAATTCCTGTCAGTTCCAATACATCCAAATAATCTGAATACATTTCAATGGTATGAAGTCTTTATTGTACCAATGTACACGCAAAACAGAAAAATAACTATTTTATATCCAAATATCCTTGAATATTTCATAGTAAATCTGTACAGCCATTATATATCCAGATGGTCTTTTAATGACTTACAGCTCTGCAATTCTAACAAATGATGTTATATTAAATAATTAATCAGTTCTCTCAAGGTATCTCTTCCAAGGCCATTAGTACTGTCAACAATAAATTATCCTTTTATCTAGAAAATGAGCATACAATAGCTAAAATGGAATACAAAGCTTCTGAATGAGTCATATGGTATTTCAGAATACAAGTAGCATTCAACAAGGGTTACATGGTTTATCTTGCTAATCATGTAATAGGTCAGTCTGACCTTTTTCATAACTTGTCCTTGTTAGATCATGTGGTGTTTGCATGTATTTGCCAACATCTAATTTATTATTGTCACATTCTTTATTCTAGTGCCAAGTCAGGTGATTGTGAGCCGCACACTAAACAAGAAACAGATGATGATGTCAGTAGCCACAAAAGTAGCGATACAATTAAACTGCAAGTTAGGGGGAGAAGTCTGGGCTCTGGAAATTCCAGTAAGTGCAGTTTTGAACACAAGTTGAGAGAATGATCCATACTTTAAAAAATGTAACACTTGCAAATTACCATTAGAATTATATAGATTATAAGGGTTGTGAATCAACAGATTAATGGTGAGCTACAGTGCTACCCACTAACATAGGTTATGCCTATACAAAGTAAAGAAATAATGTACTTCCCTCAAGCATGGGTCTTTCAAGAGTCCATATATTAACAGTTACTTTTTACCACTTCATTGTACAGATTTGATGTTTTTTTTAATCAATCTATCAGGTGTCCATCTATCAACATTTACCACATGGGTATTCAGCATTGGTGCCTGGATTGTCATCTGTCAAGTGTCCATTTATCAACATTTACCACATGGTTATTCACCATTGATATCTGGATTTTGTCATCTGTCAAGTGTCCATCTATCAACATTTACCACATGGTTATTCACTATTGATGTCTGGATTTTGTCATTTGTCAAGAGTAGATTATCAGTTACTTGTGCAGCCAAATTTGGTTTTTATGAATCTGTCACATGTCCTTCAATCAACAGTTGTTACCAATCTGATATCTTGTTTTTATCAGTGCATTTTAGTACATTGCCATCAATATCATAGAAAATGATAGTTGTCATTTCATTAGCACACATTCATGGTCTACTTTGAGAAGTGCTGTGATCTTTGCACAGCGATACTAAGAGTAATTTGGGCCTTAATAAAAACAATGTCACTCGTACATATAACATGGACCAGCCTGCTGATTGAAAAACTCTACTCTTGAGCAGACAGTTATTTCATTATGGAGTAAAAGACTTTTTATGGTATCCAAAATGAAATGGTGCCATTAGGAAATTTAGCATGACCACTATGGTAACTCTCCTGAATCTTGCTATGACAAATGCTGACGGGAAAGTCGTATCAGGATGTTTTTTGCCAGAAGACTTGTTGCTTGTCTACTTGGTCATAAATGAAATGATGCAAATCCAATATTGCCATATTTAAAATTGCATTGCTGCTACTGAAAGAATGACACCAGGTTTTCACTGAAAAACTACTAGGAAGATAAGAATTCTTTATTTCAGACTGCATAGTCCATACATCTAAATTAAAATAGGGATATAGAGTAAAATGTTGTAAACATAAAAGAACATGTATATTATATGTACAAGTATACAGATACATTTACAACAATTGCACCTTGCATGGTTAAAAAATGAAGTTAAGAGACACATTTAAATTTCTCATTACTTCCACAAAACTGAATACATTATAATTTACAAACATTCTGGATGCACTGTTCCATCTAGGAAGACCTAATAGAAAGCCAAGACTATTATAACCAATTACTAGTTTTCTTTTCACATTTTCGCTAAGGTTTGTCCACGGTGGAGCACAATATATAGTGCAGCAATAAGATTGGAATAATCTAATTTTGATCCTCAATGAACAAGGCTTAAATTTGCATAAAAGCATGTTTGTTCGAGTAAACAAATAATGTCTCATCATATCTTCATTATCTGACTGATTGGATTTCAAAATATTGCCCAATTACATATAACTGTCGACATACGTAAGAGCATTGTCCTTAAGATGTACAGAGGGAAGTGATGGTAATTTAAAAGAAGTTGGCTGAAAGACCATGCATACTGATTTTTGTGTATTATAGATGATACCATTCACTAACGCATATTGTACACTTATCTTCAATAATTTTCTTAAACCTGTGACTGACTTACCAGTGACATATCATCAGCAAAGCTAAAATTAAGAAACAACTTTTTTTGGTGGCTATATCTAATCGTATGTAAATCAAAATGGTGCCAATCTTGGAGATGCCAGTGTGTGCAAGTGCATGTTTTCTGTACAGATTCATGGAGATAAGAAAATATAAAAGTGTAATCTGCATTGCATACAATTTGTATTACACTGTATGCAATTTGTACTAGACTGGGTACAATTTGTACTACACCATTAGAGTGCTTGTAGTGACATAAATTATGCTGCAGTAGCATTTTGTTGCAACTTTTTTAAAGATCTCTGCAACTGTAAGCACGTCTGAATAATTTGGCTTGAAATGATTGGTGATTTAAACTAAATTTGAATGACACATTAGGCAAGCATGGAACAAGAATTCTGTCATACTTCTAACCTTGCATTCATCAAGGAAATCATGTAAAGGCTTGTTTAACCCTTTCAACACTGCAAACAGGTAAATTGGTTCAGGGGAAGTAAGTCCGTAAACACTATGGACCGACTTTTCGGTCTGGCGCAGTGATCTTTAACGTTACAGTACCCGACTAAATAACTTTCAGGGTACCTCTAATAACTTCCATCTTGTAATGTAGATGTTATTTTTGGATGATCTCGAGAGGTTAGCTTGTATACAGCTAAAAATATCGAACAAAGTAAGAACTTTTAACGTGTTTTCCGCATGCTGAAATTTGTATCCAAAATGGCGAAGTTTGAAGAAATTTCATAGGAGAGTTATCGGAGGATTTGAGTAATATCGACCTGGCAAATTTGGATGAAAATGCGAGAAAATGTCTGGTGAGACAATGGAATGCACTTGTGGGTGACAGCGATGACAATGAAGAGGACTTTGAAGGTTTTGAACCAGAGGAATTGTACGCTCCACGTGATTTTGTTTGGATGAAGCTGGAAAACCAAAGAGATTTGTTTCAGTTTTCTGACAAAGTTGGAAACACCAGAGTGTTAGATGGCTCAAGGAAAGCTTCAGAATATTTTTAAATCTTCTATTCAGATGAAGTTTTTGGAAAAATTGTTTAACGAACTTCAATGCGATGATCAAATGTGGCAGAGACGATAATAGGTGTGTGGATAGATCTCACCTTGGAGATCATTTTGGTTCTTTGTTTAGAATCTTGTATATTATGGACACCATGACACCATGATAGAAAGACTTTTGTTGCTACTGTGATTATTCACTAGTACATCTAGAGTCAATTAAACAAGTTTTGAAAACTAAGTTTTCTAAGAGGTAATAAAATATTTACTTGTATTTTACCTGTTGTGTTACCTGTTTGTACCTGCATTTTAACAGTTGTAATAAATGTGCACATTTTATTGAATTAGTCATAAAATTTGATTTTTAACCTTGATTTTGACACCTAATCCAGCCAGATATGTTTAACATTGGCAAAGTTATGTTGTTTCAAAAGCCACAAGTCATTTTGCTTTACAACTCCAAAATTACTTAGTGTTGAGGACTCTATGCCTACAAAGTTACTTAGTGATGAAAGGGTTAAGGCTCTATGATAGCCGATTCTAACTCCAGACCTGTCAACTCTTACGATTTTCCCATAAATCTAACGAAAAATAACCTTAAAATATGAACCTGCAGCATAAAAGTAAAAACTACTGGGAAATGATCATTGCTGAACAATCTGGAAAATTTGTTCATCCATGCTTGATTTGGATCAGGTTTTATATTACAATATGAAATCAGTCAGGGAACCAGACTAATTTTACAGCAGCACTTGAGATGCTTTAAACTGTACCTATTGTTTTTATGTGAAGCATCTAAATGATCAAACTAGAATTTGTTAAAAATGGCATCCAGCACAAGTTGTATATTTTGGATGAAAGAGAAAATAAGTTTCTTGAAAAGTGTTAATAACCAGCACTGAAGAATAAAAAGTAATATTCAGATTGTTATGAATAAAAGCTGGAAGGGACACAGTTACTTTAATTGGACAATTCATGCCAATTTAAGTATGACTCATGGTGGGAGATGTGATTACGGAGGTCAGGTAAGCAATCTGAGATGCACAAATACTTCCTGTCTGAAATTGTCCATATGGCTTCTCTTGAACAGGTGAGCAATCTCAGATGCATTAATGCATAGGTGTTAACCCCTTGAGATGAAGACCTGTACGCCAGATGAATAAAAACCTTACAAAGACCACAGAAACTTTACATGAAAAAATGTATTCATACATTATATAAGATCAACAGCTTTAAAAAATCATGCTACACACAATGTATTTTTACACATAAATACATAATTATTTACATTTCTAAAACTTTCATTCTTTGTACTTATAATGTTGTCATCTTCCTGCTTTGGCTGAACTTTTGATGGATGCTCCCTTTATTTCAAAATTTCTTTCATGCAGTTTTGTCCTGAAAAGATCCTTTAGATCATGTAAGCTTGTTGCCACCACTTTAATGTCTACTGCATGTTTTACAAAAAGCATGGGAAGATCCTAGCTTGGATAAATTTACAATGCTAGGGAAGACTTAGATCCAATCAGTCTGAAACTTGCCACAACCTGTCAGTTTCTTCAAGCTTGTGTTTCTTAAAGTTAGGTTCAGCTTTTTGATGGATAGACTATTTCAACAAGATTAAAGAAAAAAATTAATTTAGATTAGACACAAGATGTAGAAAAGACGTCCCTATTACAAATATGTTACAAATTTATATTTTTCCCCATAAACCAAAAATTAGAAATCTAGAAATAAACAAATTTACAAACTAGCAGGACAGAAGTTTATACCTTGTAAGCCTTTGATTGTTTCTATTAAACATGCATATCTGGCATTTAAAAAGTTATGAATTTGCTACGTGGTGTGCCGATTTTGGTCACAAACTTGATATAAATTGGCTGTTACATATTTTCGAGCCATGAGAACATTGGTTCTTGGTATCTACATTATGGCAATGCATCTTCCAGTTTGCATTTGTCAGATTTCTGACAAACTTTATTCAAAACTATGACAGCATTATAAAATGGCACAACTAAATTCAGGAGACTATTTGTTTTTAATTACTATATTGTTAATAAGTTTTAATAAATCTTCTTTATCTCCACACAGAAAAGTCAGACTTATGTTTACAGCAACTTGACTACCACACTATGTAAAGTATGAAAATTGATGTCACCTGTATGCATTTGACAGTAATAAGTATAAATAATAAAATAATGTATAAAAAAAGAAAACATACTTAGAATACAGGTAGTTAGTCAATATTAGAAATCCGAATGAGAATGAAATTTCAGAGTGATAAACGACAAGATCTTCACACACATGAGTTTAACCATGAATGAAACTTGTTTCATTATGTAAGGAAAAGCCTGATTTTGAGTATGATTTGATTGGTTGTTTCGTGCCACCTGATCTCGTGGAATTTTCGGTCTAAAAAACCCCACAAAATTATGCCCAGAGTCCCAAAGACACACAAAACGAAAACAAATATTAAAAATTAAAAATTTTGTATGTTAAACTTTACAAATTATGGATAACTGTACAAGTTGATGCCTGTGATTATGTCGCCTGTCAGAAATTGACTGCAAGGCTTCTGTTGGCCAGTTGAGCAATGCCTCCTGACTGAAAAAACATAGCAATAGGTTTTTTGTCGCTGTAGGTACACCAATGAATAAAGAAAATTAAAAGAAATGTCCTAATTGTTTTTGTCGAGAAGTCATACTTGAGCCTGAAGAATTTAAATCCTGTATACTTTATCAAAAGTCCTTAAGTTGTTTTTCCTTATTTGACTTTTTAAGATTTAAGTACTCCTTTATCTGTCAAAATACAGTAAATTGTAAAGCCTATCTGTGTAAAGTATGATAAATTTTAAAGTCGCACATATATACCTACAACCAGTTGACATACATTCTTATGGCAGCGGTAACTTATTTACAAATGTTCATGTAAAATCAAAATTCATACAGATAAGATCATACTGTGAAATGTTACAAGCATGGAAATATTGACAACTGAATGAAATTAAAGTTCTACTATCTACAGCCATGATCATATGATGGAAAATACCAGACCATTTTTCATTGTGGGGAGAAGACACTTGTTCTGAAAAAAGTGCAACATGAACATGGTAGGTAACTTTGAAAAATGTTTCTTCATTGGGTTGGCAACACTAATGATTTAATATCCCATGATGCACTTGACAGATCAGGAGAAAAAGTGGTGCATATTTATTTCTAATTACAACTAGGTAGACCTTGTCTAGTGGAGTAAGTTATCAGTCTGAAAGTACATTGCGTTATGTAACTGTAAAGGCACACTTGCCTTTGTAATAGACCACCCAATTGGACCTACTTTTCCTACCAGCTATGCTTGGAGAGTGCAGTGCCTTGTGGGAATGAATCAACTTACCCATAGTATTTGAGTTTTTACTTTTTTTTTTACTTTATTTATATCCGTGGCATCAATTGAATGAATAGTGAAATTCAATTCTTCTGATCTTTAGCTCAACTGGTCAGAAAAGTATATGGGCTGGCCTGTTGTTTTTCTGGTGGCACAAATTTTGTCTTAACTACTCCTATCAACTTGGTCAAGGATTGCCACAAGACTTGCACCTTCATCAGACCTGCCAAATTTTGCAGTACAAGCAAAAATCGCAGGAAAAAATCCATGTCGAAGATCTGTATAATTGGTTCATCTGTTTTAAACTGCAAATATTTCTTCATGCGATGAGTCTGATACTGTTATTTAATTTTTAATGTGTTTAAAACAAAGGGGAAAATAAGGCTCTAGAAAAGTGGTTATTATTCATGAATAAAAATGGAAAGGACACAATTACGTTTCTTAGAAATCACATGCCATTTTGAGTATGTTTCGTTGCGGAAGATGTATGATGTCTTCATACGCATGTAGCAAAGTTACACAGTGGAGTCCGCTACACATAGGCCTGTTAAGCAGTGAAGTGTATGTTATGTTTAACAGCAATTTTAACTATTTTACGTTTTTGGTACATAGATATTATGTATGGAAAGATTTAAGAATCAACTAAGGTTGTTATAGCTGTATTATTTTTAATAAAAGAATTTTGTATGTACATTAAAATCTTGAGAGAACTTGTTCACTCTCAAATCAAGCCACATGATGAACGGCAGCGGCAGATTTTCATACTCAAAATTTACAAGTTCTTTGTGTCTACATAACAAAATCAGTGTAATTTGATAATTTATAAAAACTAAGGCTACCTACATCAGTTTCAGAGATTTTCTCCAAGTTATTGAAGCTTTCATAGTTGTGATTCTACTGGTTCAAAAACTGAACAATATCAGAGACCGCCATTTTGTCGAATGGAGAATACAACCCAGTTACGACCTACTTACTTTAAATAATAGATTGCAACCAAAGCATCAACAGTGACCATGTGATCTGACATAATGGTCATCCTTACCAATGAATGTAGTATCTAACAGAGGGTTTTCCTCAAAATAGCTGTTTACAGTGTTGCCAAAAGGCGCTTAGCGTGACATCTGGTAAATTGCCAAAAGGCGCTTAGCATGACATTGGATAAATTGCCAAAAGGTGCTTATATTAGGTAAAGGGTTAAACCTTACTGAAAACTGCAATCTTACGGGGGAAAAAAGCTGCCTTACTGAGATGGACTTTTCGGGGTTGGCAGATCTGCTCCATTGGAATGTCTAATTGGACATCCATTATAACCATCACAACAGTTAAATGTTTTGTCATTCTTGGATCTAATTGGTCCAGAATAAAAGTGGTGGTGGTCTATATTACTGCCATCATGAAAATAGTGTTGAAACTGCTCCAATGTTGAATCAAAAATGATTGATATGAAAATCAAGATTCATGCTAAGTGAATATGGTAACCCATGGTTGTCAGATTGAAAATCAAGATTCATGCTGAGTGAATGGTCACATATACAGTAGGATTTACCTAAATACTTCTTTGATATCTGGTTCGTTGTAAACGAGAACTGTACCATTTTTAAATAAAGTATAGCTGCCAGAATGGCCATTTTTAAAATTTTATTGCTGCTATTCTTTCTGAATGGGGACTGTTCATGTGGGCATGATGTTTTCATAAATTTTGTTTGATGTCCAGTTTGTCCTGAATAATCTTGTTTACAATTTGGTCATCATCACAGTTACCATCTGCCAGTAGCTTTTCTTGGGTCAGTGGTTCTTCCAGGTGATTTCCCATGTTTCTTCCTCCACCATTAATACTGGCCGCCATGTATAGCCTATCGTGTGCTGAAAAATGGCGTTAAGCCCAACAACAACAACAAACAAACATACAAAACTTATGAATTGATTTTGGGAAATTCTTTTTCAGCAAGTAGAACATTAGTCTCTTTGAGGGACTCCACGTTTCATAAATCGGTCAAGTCATTTCCTGTCCTTGTAGAACTAGAGTTGTTTCAAAAAAAAACATGCACAAATGATTTCTTTAAAAAAAATTGTAGTTGCAGTAAGACATGTTAATATAAATATGAATATGATAAAACAACCAAAAAATTAAATTCTAGAACTCGTATGTAGTGTTGTTGTCCTTAATGTTGAAACCCTTGATATTCTGGATACTTGAAAATAAAAAATCCACTTTTCCTTTAGTTGAAGAACCTCATGGTGGTTGGCATAGACTCTTATCACAACTCTTCGAAGAGGGGGCACTCTGTTGGTGGAGTGATCGCCAGCATGAACGGGGCACTGACTCGCTACTATTCCCGCTGTACTTTCCAGCACAGCATGCAGGAGCTGATGGATGGCCTCAGAGTTGGCATGCAAGGTTAGCTCCCTTTTGCCTATTTTCTGGTAAACTTTTAGGTCCTTGCATCTCTGCACGGAAATCTTGTTCTTGTCCTGATTTATCTACTAGACTTTTATTTTTCAAAGTCCATATATTCCTTACCTGAAAGTTATGAAAAGCAGTCTAAGATGTCACGAGGCCTACATGGTGGTGGTAAAGCATATCCACTTGTCGGATGACCTAGAAAACTTCAAACATCATTTGATCATGTTGTTAGTGTGATACATGCCTGAAATTGTTATGAAAATTGCTAATTTTCTCAGAAATTGTGAGTATTAAAATAAAATAGTTTGTCTTTAATCAGCTGAAAGACGAGATAAAACTATGGTGTTGATGAAATGTGACCTGCTACTCTCAATTTGCATTGCTAGTCACACTAGTACACAAATCTAACGGCCCAAATAAATGTTGTGGAGTTAAGGAGTGTTGTTGTATCATGTGACTGTCACATTGACATGTGCTCTCTTCTTGATTAATCAGACTGACCTGATAGCAAGAAGTACCACTTTTATTTAATATAATTGAATCTTTGTACAACAACATTGCAAAAGAGTTTGTTGTTGATATCACATGACTATTGGACTTCCGATTTTGTTGTGTGAGGTTTGTGAAATCATGTGACTAGTATTGAAAATGGCAAGTAGCAGGTCAGGTTTCAGCTATGCTTGAGTTTTATCCTGTCATCGGATTAAAGATATAACAATTATAATACTTGCCATTTCTGAGAAAATAATTTATTATCGATTTCATGCAGGAATGAGTGGATATAAAATAAGTGTAAATTTTCTAAGTCCAATATATGTTACTACTGAACAGTGGTGGCAAATTTCCTATCTTCAATATGCAGTTGCAGTGAGCTCACACCCCAAACTAAATGTCCAAATATGAACAAATGGGATGATAATATTTGGAAGAAACTATTAACAAACAGACTGTTGTTCATTTTAAGCCAAATTTGTAGTTCAAATTGTTGAATCTTCGAGCTGAAAGGAGAAACTGTTGTTTCTTGTATAATAAATTAAAAAAATTTATCCCCTGTATCAGTACAGGTTTTGGAATTGCTTTAACCAATTACAAGATAAGTTGATTTTACAGAAAAATTCATTCCTTGTTTTTACAACATATAATTTTTAATGGCTTTCATCAAAATTAAAATTAGCCCTTTTGAAAATGTTTTCTTTAAATGATGGATGCTTAACCAGATGTCTTATGGTGATAAGGTTGATTGAAACATCTTGTTTGAGATTTTATTGGCAGATAAATTCAGTGTTAAACACTTTTTATTACAAGACAAGATTATAATATTTTGTGTTTATATATATATATATATATATATATATATATATATATATATATATATATATATATATATATATATATATATATATATATATATATAATAGGAAATGTATAATGTATGTAATAGGAAATGTTACTTTCTATGATATATATATATATAAGTGTGAAAGGAAGCAGCATAGTTTATGTTTTTTCCACTTAGCAGCATAATGCAGGTCAGCAAAATAAAGTTAGAATTTTATATGCCAGTTTATAGGAATATGATCAAACTTATTTTGTGTGATAAATTTTGTGGTTTTGTACATGATCATCTTTTCTGACTTAGATCTTTTGGAGCATCTTGAAAGATAAATATTTATAAATGTAGAAAAAATGTTTTATAATCTAAAATGTTCTTTAATCCATTCAGTAATGATCATACGTGAACCTTGAAAAAAATTTAATTTCATCATAGAAAAACCCTGGAAATGACCTGGCAATTTATTTTTAGATAAACGAGGGAGCTATGTATATACAAACACATTTATCCAAATGTCATGTTAGTCCTAAAAGAACACACTGTTTGAACATCAAGTATGACCAGACTTGTTGATGGATTGTAGGACATGACTAAAAGTCTTGTGCTTTAGCTGCATTAAATATATGGAAGAATTATATTTTTTAAAAAATGGACAAAACTAAAATGAAAAGAGACAAGATCTAAAGAATTTTTTTTTCGTTTTAATGTAGCTGCCTTGACTATACATGATGTAGGTCCCTTGAATATTAAATTACATATTTCATGTAATTTTTTGAACACCATCAAGCTATAAAAATAATTATCTGTATCATATTTCCTGAAAACAAAACTTCATATTTTTTTGTCAGATCTGCTCATTTATTTTTTTTTATGCATAGAATGTTCTACCATAACGGTTTACATTTGCCATAGTGATAAAAATATTGCAGTTTTAACTTTACTTCAAAAAGTATATATATATATATATATATATATATATATATATATATAGTCTTTTTAAATTTATTTGCCATTATATTTTTTTCTCTGGCTTTCGCACAAATATCAGTACATTAATACTTAGTTGGCGTGTCAGACATCTTTTCAATAAAGCATGAGAAGTTGCATATAATTGGATATATGATGTGAATCTTTTCTTCATCCCGACATTTACTGGGAAAGATCAAGCTAAAGGTGAAGGTTTGTATAATAAGACTGCATAGATATGGGTAATATGACTGCATAGCCATGTAGCCAAGAGAATCTTGTAATTACAACAAGAATAATTTATTCAGTTTTAATTGCTATTGAAGTGTTTACATAAGGAATAACAAAACCATAAGAAAGTTTACAATCATCTTGTAACTCTTTATTTGCCTGCCTCTCGCTCTCTCTCTTGCTCATATGTAGACATTCACTGCAACAAATATCTAAAAATTGCAATGTTATGACCTGATTGGACGTGGATCATCATCAATTTGCCCACTACAACTAATCATTTTTTAAAAAAATGCTCATGGCATAGACATAATTAGACACATGGACATATTACCTTCCCACCAAACTTGCACAAACACATACATGCACATAATAATTTCTAATGTATTTGAGGTTTTATATATTTTTTAAAAAAGTCAGGTTGAGAGCAAAATTAGACAAAGCAATGTTATGTTTATTTTTTTTTTTACATCAGTGCTGTTAGGTTGCCAAACATATTTGTCACATAAACCTTGCTTAGGTAAAACCCTTTTTATTTTCATACATGGCGAGTACTTGAAAATAATTTTTTTACATGCAAATTTTGCACTCTGAAAAGAATCATAATTTTTTTGTTAGGAAAAATATATAAAATACAGTATACATTATTTAGATGCTTTGACTATATAATTTACAATTTGTGTGTTTGTTATATGTTGAATATGCATGAGGTAGATGCAAAAGTTAGTAAATGTACATGATTTAGGTGTGTCATTGCATGTTAAATATACACAATTCCAGTACCTTGCATAGTAAATAATCCATAGATTATACATGATCAATAGCTAAGAGTACACCAGTACCATTTTTAAAATTTTATTTTGATTTTTTTTGTGTGTGTGATGTAGGTGCCTTGCAAAAATACCATGAAGTCAATGGCAGCCTACCTGAGCGTATTATAGTCTACAGGGATGGTGTTGGTGATGGTCAGCTGCCAGCTGTCGCAGAACATGAAGTTCCGCAGTTGTTGGACAGCTTCAAGAAAGCTGGAGGCCAGGAATATAAGTAGGTTTACATTATCAGCCTTTGGGAAAACTTTGGTATGAATTGGAAAAATGTAAAGTACTGTTTGTACAACTTCGGTATGAATTAGAGAAACATAAAAGTACTATTGGTAAAATTTGGATGAGAATTAGAGAAATGTAAAGCACTGTTGGTAAACTTTGGTATGGATTGAAGAAATGTAAAGAACTGTTAGGAAAATGTTTATGAATTAGAGAAATGTAAAGTACTGTTGGCAGACTTTGGTATAGATTGGAGAAATGTAAACTACTATTGTTAAATGTTTGGTACAAGTTGGAGAAATGTAAAGCACTATAGGTAAACTTGGGTATGGATCAGAGAAATGTAAAATACTGTTGGTAAACTTTGGTATGGATTGGAGAAATGTAAAGTACTGTTGGATGTTATGTATCTGCTCGTTCAAAGTAACAAAGAAAAGAGTGAAGACAACAAGCTTTATAATTTTTAACAAAAATTTTTTTTCCCTAAGAAAACAGTGAAAATGAAGAAATGTGAAATAGGACTTAAAATTTGCAAAGAAGGATTAAACATTTGTCCTTGAATTGTGAAAAACACACAAGTCTTATCAATAAACATTTCTGAATGATGCTACTCTGAATCTCAGTTCCGTTCTAAGATGGTGGATGATGACGTCAAAGTTTTACACAAATGTCCAGAATTTGATTTTCACTTTGATCCACAATTTGTCCTGTGGCAGTTTAAAATTAATTCACCAAATGTCTTTGTCCAAAGCCAGTTGTATTGTTCTCCAGAGAAAATGATTATTATTTAACAAGTAGACAAAATACAGCTGTTAGCTATAACAATGTACATCTCACTCTAAAGACATACAAATGAACAGTTCTTTTCTAGCACTAGGAAAGAATACTTTTTCAAGGCATATTACCATTTTTTCAAGGTATATTAACAACTCTTCTAGGTGTTTTACAGTATGACTGACTCTGAACGCCTACTTTTTACAGGTATTTAAACTGAATGAGAATGCCAGTTCACATACACACATGCAGAATGCATGATGATTTAAAAATCTCACCTGGCATTACAAAATCGTAAACCAATCACAACCAATTATCTATATAGCCTGTTTATTAGAAGTCATCTAAAAACATTGCTTACAAAATCCTGTCATATTTACATTCTAAAAAAAGTGACGTTTCACTCAAAATATCATTCCCTGTGAAATATAATCATTATCATTATAAAATATAATATTTAATGATACAAAAATGAAATATAAAGAATTTAAATTTTTTACACAAGTAATTAAACTGCATGATCATTAACATGGTAAACTTTGGTATGGATTGGAGAGATGTAAAGCATTGTTGGTATGGATTGTAGAAATGCAAGGCAGTGTTTGTAAACTTTGATATGGATTGGAGGGAGACATGTAAAGCATTGTTGGTATGGATTGTAGAAATGCAAGGCAGTGTTTGTAAACTTTGATATGGATTGGAGGGAGACATGTAAAGCATTATTGGTATGGATTGTAGAAATGCAAGGCAGTTTTGGTAAACTTTGGTATGGATTGGAGACATGTAAAGCATTGTTGGTATGGATTGTAGAAATGCAAGGCAGTGTTTGTAAACTTTAATATCGATTGGAGAGATGTAAAGCATTGTTGGTATGGATTGTAGAAATGCAAGGCAGTGTTTGTAAACTTTGATATGGATTGGAGGGAGACATGTAAAGCATTGCTGGTATGGATTGTAGAAATGCAAGGCAGTGTTTGTAAACTTTGATATGGATTGGAGGGAGGCATGTAAAGCATTGTTGGTATGGATTGTAGAAATGCAAGGCAGTGTTGGTAAACTTTGGTATGGATTGGAGACATGTAAAGCATTGTTGGTATGGATTGTAGAAATGCAAGGCAGTGTTGGTAAACTTTGGTATGGATTGGAAACATGTAAAGCTTTGTTGGTATGGATTGTAGAAATGCTAGGCAGTGTTGGTAAACTTTGGTATGGATTGGAAAAGTGTAAAGTACTGTCGGTATGGATTGTGGAAATGCAAGGCAGTGTTGTTAAACTTTAAAAAGTGTAATGTACTTTTGGTAAAACTTTTTCCCCCAGAAAGCTTAGATTTTAACTCTCACTTGTGTTCAATCTTCAAGTTTAGTACTTGGAAAGTTTTGTGCTGTTCAGTTTTATTTTGTTTAGATCAGGTAATATTCATCAGCTTAGGTAAAAGAAATAGAAGGTTGTGCATGGAAAAGGATTTTACTTGTAGTAAAATACTGAATGTCGTCAGCATGTTGAAGATTCAGTCTACATGTTTTGATTGGGTCAGTTTGAAAGCTTTTTTTTCCACTGCTATGTTTACAACATGGTTTTTTCAAAAGTAGGGGCTACTGTTCAAAGTAACATTTTTACAGGCAGTGTATTTTTTCAACAAACATTGGTGCTGAACAGTTTTGTCATTTTACATAAGGTTAGATTTTAAAGGAAACGAATTTGCCTTGTTTTTCTCCCTGGTTATACTGGCTACTTAAAAATTACCAAGTGTGTGTGTGTGTGTGTATATATATATATATATATAATAGGTATTGTTAAAAGAACTTTTAATTCCTGTCGTGTGGTTTTTTAATTTATTAGTGTAATATAGTTTATGGAATATACAGCTTCGAAGACCTTGATTCAGATGTGCACCTATAAAAATAAAACTACTAGCTCAGCCTGGTCATTTTCACTTTCTGGCCTTTTTTTAAAAATCTGACTTTGCATTTTATATAGTTTGTAATTCCTTCATTGCATGTTCAGAATCTGGCATTTGATCTTACATATTTCATTTTTCAAAGAAAGATATTTTAGCCACAGTACATGAAAAAATCGTGTCAACACTCTTCTCCACTTTACATGCTGCAAATTCAAACATTTTCACCTTACACCAGCCACTCTATCACAAGTTCATATCTGTTAAGTGACCCACATGCAGTTTGCTGAGTTCTGTTTTATCATACTTGAGAATCTAATTCAACATTGGTATGATTATAATTAAGGAAATTGCATGTAAATCTCTGGTGTTTGGTGCACAATTGCTGCATTAAATAAAATTAGTGGATTTTTAAAGAGTAAGAGATTAAATCCTTATAAAAAAAATCAATATGTGCACTTCAATTTTTAATTTTTTAGCTGTCAATTCATGTAGGCAGCATTGTTGTATAAATAGGGGTTGGGTTTGGCAGATGAAAAGAGGAACATTTAAGAAATGGCTACTTTTCATATTTGTTGTAAAATTTGTCATTAGAGTAGCATTTAGATGAAGAATTTATAGGGCTGGTATGCTACTTGAAGACATTAGTCAGCATACACAGGTTTACATTCTGATTTGATAAAAATTGTTTAGTTTGGAGTTGCTAACTGAAATGTCATAGTAAATAATTACCTGGCATGTGCAGGAGCAAAGGAGAGGTTAAACTTCATGAATACATCTTGACAAGTATTACAGTTAACAATAGAGGGAAATAAAGTATTCTTGCTTTACTTGCACAGTATTTTTTCTTGAAGCCAATCAGTAGATCTACATTATTATTCAGTCTGAAGATTGTAGTTGTTGATGTGAATGCATTTAAATCTTCATATTTATTTATTATTCAGTCCTAAGGTTTGGGTTGTCATTGTGAAACCATTTAGTATATTTTCATCCGTATTTAATATTCAGTGTTGGATTTGTCATTTTGAACCATTTAGTAAATTTTCAACTGTATTTAATATTCAATCTCATTGTTGGAATTGACATTGTGAGACCACTTTGTAAATTTTGATCTTATTTAATATTGTTGTGAAAGCATTTAGTAGATCTTATTCTTTGTTACTCAAGGGGTTCTCATTGTGAAAGTGTTTAGTAGATCTTCATCTTTGTTATTCTGTCCCAAGACTGGGGTTGTTATCTTCATCTTTATTAACTCTTTAGTCCCAGGGTTGGAGATGTCATTGACATTTTGGGTATTAGGGTTATTAGTGTAAAAGCATTTAGTAGATCTTTGTCTTTATTTTTCAGTCTCAAGGTTGGAGTTGTCATTGACATTTTGAGTATTAGGGTTATTAGTGTGAAAGCATTTAGTAGATCTTTGTCTTTATTTTTCAGTCCCAAGGTTGGAGTTGTCATTGTCAAGAAGAGGATTAACAGTAGGTTCTTTGCAAGGGCTGGACAGCAGCTGACCAATCCACCTCCAGGCACTGTCATAGATACAGAAGTTACAAAACCAGAATGGTAAGTAAAGTATGCAGGAATGGAAATCTTATTTTCCCTGCTGTACATGTTGAAAATGGGACTGGTCATTGCAGGAATGGAAATCTTATTTTCCCTGCTGTACATGTTGAAAATGGGACTGGTCATGTATTAATGACAAAATGTATTGATGTTATCAAAAAAACAATTTAATGATTAGTTCGCAGTCTGATTGAAATAACATTTGAAAGGCACCAATAAAAGCTCATTCAGGTGATCTCCGGGGGGGGGGGGGATTTCGGGTTTACTTGCTAGCATCCTGTCAGACAAGTTCATGTATTTTATATTTGGGATTTGTCATTTACAACTTGTTCCAAATGATATGTCTCACTTTCAGAAATACAATAGCAGTATATGCATCTGCCCACAATGGATTTTTGTCAAAAGCAACTAAACCAACCAAACGGTAAATAACGTTTTGGCATAAAGTCTTTTCAAGTTAAAATAGATGCCAATCCACAGGCAAATTTAGCTTCTGTTACAAAATTGGAATGAACTTTCAAGCACTTCTATTAAAAAAAATTTAGAAGAAAATTGTTTCCAAACTTCAAATTGCACAAATAATGTTGATTCAACATGAAATTTGCCTGCTGCTGCTAGTGAAACGTTTAACAAAAAGTGCTTGACAGAATTTGACCCTGTCTGACAGAAAGCCTTGTTAGGTTCATTAAAAGTTATGATAGCCTTACATCAAATATGGCTGCCATTGCTAAGATAGAAAAACTTGAATAACTTCACATATATAAAAATAGAAATGATTTTGGCAGAAACATTGGAGTTAGTATCTTAAGGTTTTATATGTTTAACTGTATTCAAGATGTTTTTAGAGGAATATTTACTTGCAGATAAATTGTTTGGTTCATGTCAAATTTCCAAAATATTTCCCAATGCTAAGAAACCGCTAGCCGAGAAATTTAAAACTGGAATATAAAAAGTTTAGGTGAACATATCTTCAAAATTACTTGTTAGCTTTTTTTTAGGAAAAATGAAATTTGAACTCTTGCTGACTGTGGTGGTTTAATCATTACAGTGTAGATGCAGACAACTGCTGTTTTGGAACTAAAATCAGCAAAATACTGATAAACATGCTGTAATTACTCCTATGCAAATTAGACAAAAGTTCTAAATTGCATCCTTGGATGACTCCCCAACATTAAAAGTGCTTTCCCTTGGTATGACGGGTTTGATGACTCGGGTTTGATGACTTGCATGAAATAGTTGATTACCCAACTCCTCCCCCCTAAGATGACAGTCAAGCAGAAAATGAACTGGCAGGAAATCAGAAGATAAACAATGCATCAAGAAAGATTGACTATAATATTGTAGGAGCATTAAAATGGTGACTTCAACTTTTCCTGTTACAATATGGAATCCAATGTGACCTCCCAAAATTACACAAATCTCATAAAAGCCATTTCTATTTCACTGATCAGTAGACCAACATTTAAAAGAAAGAAAAACTTTTTCTTGTAATATATATAATTGTTCCTATCCCATAATCATCATCAAAAAACCTGTCATAGAGCTGTGTTCAATGATCTTTTATACAATATACCAGGTTCATTGTCAAATATCATAACAGAATTTTATACTGCATTTGCAGGTACACCACTCCCTCGACAACTCGCGCCCGTATAACTTGTGAACTCGCTTATAACGCGGTGTCCAGCATGGCTCCCAATTTTTTCAAAGAAAATATATTTTAAAATGTGTTGAACGTGAAAAGTCGTGATAAGAAATGGTAAATTAAACCTTTATATATAGCTCGTTTTTATCATTGAAAATGGTGATTATTGCCAATAAAGATAGATTCCATATTGTGAAATTTGCAATTTCTAATAAGATATCACATATTATGTTAGTTTTTTTTAAAATAGTTGTCAATACACTGTAAATAAAAAGCGCTCAAAAAAATTCTGGTAAATGCTAACATGCGGCAACAGAGAATGAAAAAAATACCAATTAAATGTCTTGCTAGGTGAAATTCACATTATAATCCTTTAATTTCATCTCAGCACTATAATCAAAACATACATATTCTCTTCTATGTAAGCATGAAAAGAATCGGTCGACCGTCAAATCGAAATATATATATATATTACAGACAGGGGCACTTATTTGCAGGCAAATGTGTCACACTTTCTTTGCTTCTGAGACTGCAGATCATTATGAAACTAATGAAAGACTCACGGTACACAGAAAATGAACAGAGTCTATATATGGGTTTGGAGAGCTATGAATGGATAAAATTAAAAGAAAAAAAAATGGCAAAAGAATTTTCTGACAGCTTATCCTATTTATAACTGAGAAACCCGTGAGTACTTCCGTGAGAACATAATTGAATGCCGGATTTGTTTTGATCAACAGCTTGGGGAAGTGTTTGTTGCAATAAAAAAATCAAAAAAGACCTGTGTTGTTTTATCACTTTGAATATGTCTTTTGTATCAAATCAAACGAGGTAAATACAATAAAATAAAGTTCAAAGGCATGCCAATAGGAGCAAACGTTCCTGTATTCATTACTGTTATCAAATTTCATTTTCCTTGACCAATCGAAAATATTTTCACATTTTATGTAGTAACATCATTAAAGTATATAATATCAGTAATGTGTCCTAATCATTTGTAAATGTGACCATGGAGAGCAAAGGAATTAAGCGAAAGGCGTACTTAGTGACTTAAAATACAAGGTCTTCATAATGACAAAGCGAGATCAAAATTTTGCAATGAACTAAAAATTGCCGAGTCAACATTTAGAGGTTGGCTTGAGGATGAGCCAAAACTTCGAAATTACTCACATGATGTTGATTCAGATGAAGGGATGAAACAAAAATGAGCACAGACTGCAAGCGATAACCAATTAGATGATGCTGTGTACGCATGGTTCATACAGAGTGTCACAAACCGCAAGTGTTATCGTGTTCTAATTTAGGTCGTTTGAAATTTTTTGACCCATTAATTTCATGTTGGTAATGGTGAACCCTTATGAATTAATTTTTTATTCCATTTTACGTCTACTGCAATAAATTTCTACACATCGTTCGATCGACATTGTTTTTTGAAATGTGTCGATCTTTCATATTTAGAAAAATCTGTCTACTTTGGATCAAAAAATAAAACTAGATTGTATACCATTCACAGCAAACATTAGTGACATACACAATGTGAAGTCATACATGTGCTAAGCGAATGGAAACCACATGGAATGTTTTGATGATCAATATACTGCAAGTTATTCTGAAATTAATGTTACTGTGATGAAATAATTAAACAAAGTACAGGGATATGAAGAGATATTTATTCACTGTTAATCTTAGCACGATTATTAAGTATTCAACACTGTAACAAGCCACCCCACCCCCTTTTGCCTATACGTCGATTCCTTTGTTAGTTTTGTTGTTTGTTTTAGGTCCCTCGATAACTTGCGCCCTCGCTTATATCACGGTCGATGTTTTTGGACCCCTAATGTCCGCGAGTTATCAAGGGAGTGGTGTATTTTGTGAACATTGTACAAATATGAAAGAAAATATTTTGTTAGAGTTTCTTGAGAATATAAGAGAGGGTTTCAATACTGGCATTTAAAAGCAAAAAAAATCTAACTGGGCATAGAGTTTTGGAAATACTTTTTCTGATAGCTAGGATCAGCCTCTTTTAGTGACTCCTGTTTTGTTTAAATGTTTTGGAAAATAATAGGAACTGTTTTAGTTAGATGTAATTGGTTTTCTTTTAATTAAAAAGTTTATTTCTTGAACTGACTATAAATCAGTGTTGGCATGCATTGCCTTAAGTCAGTTGAAATCATTACCATTTTGTTACAGAAAAAAAAGTAATGCAGTAACACATCAGTTCATGCACATTTTCATCAGTCTAGTCTAATTTTTTTCTCATTTCAGGTATGATTTCTTCCTAGTCTCACAGTCTGTTAGACAGGGAACTGTATCTCCAACCCACTACAATGTGATCTGGGATACTACAGGGCTAAGACCTGACCACATGCAGAGGCTCACTTACAAACTATGCCACCTCTACTACAACTGGCCGGTAAATTACATTTTGTCTTATAACTTAATGACCTGTTGGGGTATATTTGATCTTTTACTACAACATGCCAGTAAGTTGCAGTCTTGTACCACAGTTGGCTGGTAAGTTGCATTCTGTACTGTGTTTGTACTGCAACAGGCCACCAAATTAGTCAGTCCTGTATTTGTACTGCAACAGGCCACCAAGTTACATTCAGTCCTGTATTTGTATTGCAACAGGCCACCAAATTAGTTAGTCCTGTATTTGTACTGCAGCAGGTCACAAAGTTACATTAGTTCTACATTTGTACTACAGCGGGTTACCAAGTTACATTCAGTTCTGTATTTTTACTACAGCAGGTTACCAAGTTTCATTCAGTCCTGTAGTTTTACTACAACAGGTCACCAAGTTACATTCAGTCACAACAGGTCACCAAGTTACATTCAGTTCTACATTTGTACTACAGCAGGTTACCAAGATGCATTCAATCTTGCACTTTTGATATAACAAGCCACTAAGTTAAATTCATTCTCTTGTACTACAACAGATAGGCAAGTTAAATTTAGTCTTATACTACAACAGGCTGGCATGCTACATTCATGAAATGCTGCATTATACCTGATGGAAAGTTGACACTGACATGTGATGACATGCTTTTCTTTGTCAGTGTTGTAGTTTTTTTTTTTGTGAAGATTTTTCATCAGTTTTAATGAACGTTACTCCTTAGAATTGAGTCTCTAATATTAAGTCTGGATTACTTATGGTATGCACAAGTCATACCTCCAACATCTCATCAACATCATGAGAAGCAGAGACAGAAAGTAGGGGATTGTGGAGTTTGGGTGAAGTATGTTGGCAGGTAATAACTTCAGGTGGTTAGAGTAGTAATGAAGGCTGACTTGGATCCACCATGAAATATGTGGACAAAATGAGTTGGATGAAGCTACCTGGGTCTCTCACCTGTCAGTGGACTAGGGCAAATGTTGAAGTCATGTACAGAAAGATTTCCAAGCAGGAGGATCAATGATGCAAACTGGAGAAGGCCTTCTGGAATCCAAGGATACACACCAATCTTTGAAAGATAAATAGCACTCCAGGAAATGTTTCTGGAACATTAAAGTGAGAAGACATAACTAGTGAAATGAGAAAGTCCAGCGTTATATAGTAGGCAAAAGAAAGATAACTTAAGGAGAGAGTATTGTCTTCTTAAGACATAGGACTGACTTGATGGTGCTGACTGGCATAGCCAATGCCTTGATTTATTGTGTTTCCAAGAATCATCACAGCAAGGTTCAACTCAAAAGGAAGGAAAACCACAATCAAGTTATGCTTCTTTTCTTCAAAAGAAGCAGATAAAAATAGTTCTGATTATTATTATTATTATTATTATTATTATTATTATTATTATTATTAAGGCAGCTAGAGGAGACTTCAAGATCATAATGGGTAACTTTAATGCCAAATTTTGCCCAAAAACAAAACGGGAAAGAACTGACAATGGAAAAGAAAGGGATGGGAGCCATGAATGAAAATGGAGAACATTTCACCAGCTTCTGTTCCTTCAAGGACATGTCATTTGAGGCACTTTTTCTCTGCAAACTAATCCAAAAAGCGACATGGATTTAACCAGATATGAAAGTTGAAAATCAGTTTGACCACCTGACCATTGGTTGCAAGTGGAGAAGCTTTCCAGATCTACATGTTGAAAGAGATGCAGTCGTATGACTGGAGCTAGAGAGACTAACAGGCCACATACAGAGTACAACATGCAGAATATGAACTACAAAGACATCAACAAGGAATTCTGATGTCAAAATTTGCAACGGATACACAGCACTCGGGAACCTGACAAGTAAACCCGTTGACACCACTGAACAAATTTAAAAGAGCAGAATTCTTTTAGCACAGTCCTGGGCATGAGAAAAAGAAGATGCAAAGAATGGCAGACACCAGAGAACTGGTTGCTCACAATGATTCTAGAACAATGAAGCAGTAGAGTAATCAGTACACAGACAAGAAACGAGAACATAGGGCTCAATATGGATAGGTTAACAAATGAGCAAAGAAAAAGATGGAGAAGGACAAAAGAAAATGCATGCATGATGATCACAAAGGCCTTGACATAAGCGGGAAAGAAAGATATAAAGAGGCTGTATGACATCATACATACACACTTTCAGGGAATATGAGGAATCCATCACATCTTTTCAGAGATGAGCAAAGAACAGCGATGACAATGGACTGAATATTTCAAAGAAATCCTCAACAGAAATAACTTGCATACCACTAGCAGTTGAACTGCTCAAAATTTTTACATAAACCCCATCCAACACAAAAATTCTGAATGCACTCAAAAATGCAGCAGACCTAGCTGGTATTCCACCAGAGGCTTTTAAAGCCGACATTGAGCAGACAATAGAAATCATGCACCAAATACTCTTTAAAATCTGAAAGTTGGAGAAGTACATATAGAATGGATGAAGGAACATATGATCAGACTGCCAAAGAAAGGAAACCTGACTTTATGTAAATTTGTCAAGGAATTATGCTGCTCTCAGGACCCAGTAACATCCTTTCCAAAATCAAATTGGAAAGACTGGAGAATTCTCTTGAAGCTAAATAGAGAACTGGGGAAAGCTAGACCAATATTTAAAACTATGAGCAAGGCATGGAGCAGCTGCTTCCACAATATCAAGTGGCAAAGCTGCCATTAACATCACTTGACAGATCAGGGCTACCATAATAACCTGGGCCAAATGGGACCAGCTAGCTACAAGGCAGATTAGGGCCATATGGGATCAGCTAGCTACAAGGCAGATCAGGGCCAAATGGAACCAGCTAGCTACAAGGCAGATCAGGGCCATATAGGACCAGCTAGCTACAAGGCAGATCAGGGCAACATGGGCCAAATGGGACCAGCAAGGCATAGTCATGGTCCTATGATCCTAAGAGGCAAGTTGTAGTTGAGGCTCACAGGGGAATGGAGAGGCATGAGAAGAAATGAGCTGAAAGGCAAAGTGTACTGGAGACCTTAAAGGTAATGGAGAGGAATAAGAAGAAATGAGCTGAAAGGCAAAGTGTACTTGAGACTTTCAGGGTAATGGAGAGGAATAAGAAGAAATGAGCAGAAAGGCAAAGTGTAGTTGAGACTCAGGGTAATGGAGAGGAATAAGAAGAAATGAGCAGAAAGGCAAAGTGTAGTTGAGACTCTCAGGGTAATGGAGAGGAATAAGAAGAAAATGCATAAGCCACAGAGATACCTCTAACTATGGCACATATGGATCATGCATTGCTTCTGAAATGGATATTGTCCCTGATGCACCATTATACAGATGTAATGGTCCAGTGTAATGATTCACACATTGTGTAGCTTGATAATGCCTGAATGGAACCAAAAAAATGTTAAAAAGTTAATATGTCAGATTGTCATTCTTGTAACTAATGTGGTAAGTAATATAATTGTTGCTACTGTGTATGTAATACACTATATTGTTGCCACTGTATATGTAATACACTATATTGTTGCCACTATGCATGTAATACAGTTACCACTATGAATGCAATACACATTGTTTCCATTATAAATGTAATACACATTGTTTCCATTATGAATGTAATACACATTGTTGCTATTATGCATGTAATACACATTGTTGCCACTATGCATGTAATACATAATGTTGCCACTTTGCACATAACACATTGCTCCAGTGGCCTTTTGGTTAGAGCATGTACCTCAGATG
This sequence comes from Potamilus streckersoni, assembly GCA_016746295.1. Taxonomy (NCBI): domain Eukaryota; kingdom Metazoa; phylum Mollusca; class Bivalvia; order Unionida; family Unionidae; genus Potamilus; species Potamilus streckersoni. The sequence goes on from JAEAOA010000795.1 coordinate 124,083, forward strand.
TGAGAGGTCGTGGGTTCAATCCCCGGTCGAGTCATACCAAAGACTTACAAAAAATGGTACTAACAGCTTCCTAGCTTGGAGGTAAGCATTAAGAGGATAGTGTTAGGACTGGTCAGCCTGGTGTCATGGTAATGTGACTGTGTGAGACATCATACTACACATCTCTAGCATGATAGCCCCAGTGCTAGACATCACTATAAACTGCCACACAGCAGACATCATATTGATATGACTGAAAAATTGTTAAAGGTATGTAAAAAATCATAATCACATCACACATAACACATTGTTGCCACTATGGATGTAATATACAAATACACATTCTTACCACTATTCATGTAATACACATTATTCTTTTTGCTATGCTTATAATGCACATTGCTGCTACTATACATGTAATGCACATTGTTGTTGTCATGTAATAAAGAGATGAAACTGAATGTATTAATCATTTTTAAGAAAAGATTTGTATCAATTTTCATAGGAACTGGTGCATATCTTTGTTGGCCCACCCACAAACAGATGATTTATTGTAATAACATTAATAGTTAACAATATCTTGTGTTGAAATCTTACTTTAGGTAACTTGGCATTTATTATAAATTTTCTTGTTTTAATGTGAATTTTACAGCTAGTAATATAATCTAATTTTTTTTCTGTTGCAGGGAACAATCAGAGTTCCAGCCCCCTGTCAATATGCGCACAAACTGGCCTTTCTTGTCGGACAGAGCATTCACAAAGATCCCTCATTTGATCTGGCAGATAGATTATATTTCCTGTAGTGTCTACCTTTCAATGAGGATGGCATTATGGTGGGCCAGTATGTTAGTACGATGTCAGTTATTTGGCTCTCATGGCTTCTGACAGAATTGTGTTTAGAAGCTGAAGACCGCAAACATGTTTTCTTTGTTGGATCAGCTAACATTGTATTGTCAATATGACAAAATGAGCAGGCACTTTCATTTGTTTAGTTGAAAAATGGCGAGACAGATCTGCAAGTTTGCTCTGTAAATGATGACTTATAACTTCTCTCTTTTACGCTGTCCATTCATTTATTTTGTTTTGTTTTTAGAAGCTGAGGAAAGCTGATTTTGTGTATTTTTACACCCACATTATTGTTATTTTATTTTTTTATAATGGGTATTAAGTTGGAATTTATATTGTAGTAGATATAATTGTGAATTATTTACTTGGTTTGATCATAGATATTGCTGCAATTTGTTGAAAGAGAGAAATGCATCAACCGTCCAAATTTATGAGACATAAAATGGTGCATTAGTAATTTTTTATATGCGATCATTTTCCATTTTCATTACAAATTTTATCTTTCAATGTGATCATTGTACATCTTTCATTATAAAGTTTATCTTGCGATGTGATCATTTTGCACACTTCATTTTAATATTATGTTGCAATGTGTAATTTTGCGCATTTCATTATAAAGTTTATCTTGCGATGTGATCATTTGGAACATTTCATTATAGTTTTTCTTGCGATGTGATGATTGTTCACATTTCTTTATAAGTTTTATTGTAAAGTATGATCAGAAGTGTTTACAGCATATTGCTTCTTGACATTTTAGTAGAAATTCTTGAGATTATTCATACCTAAATTGAATAACTGACTGGTTTTAATGTGAATTGCAATGACCCTGCCACCTAGTGAAATGGCCGATATTGGCCAATTTTGTACACCTAAATGAAATGTGTGATCAGAGTAGTTTCATCTGTGAGTGAGATATGTTAGGTTTGTATACACCTGATATGTCATCATAGTTGGTTTCATACAAACCTGTAAGATAGATGTTATTGGAGTAGTTAGTTTCTTACCCAAAAGTTTCATGTACATCCATGAGAGTGAGATGTATCAACAGAGTATTTGGTTTCAGAAACACCTATAAGAGTGAGACAGGTCATTAGAGTAGTTTGTTTTGTACCTAACTGTAAGAGTGAGAGATGTGACATCAGAGCAGTTAGTTTCATACTCAGCTTTGAGTAGTTCTAGTTGTTTCGTACAATCTAATTTTTTTATTTACTGCATAATCTGAAACTTTTTTTCTCAGATAAACATCTGGGAAATACTGGAATTTAACAATTTTTTTCACAATAAATGTTTTTGAAATGTAGCCTCTTGTTTCATCTGTTGACATTAAGCCCACGACACTTCTATAGGGTCATATGTCACAGCTTTACAAAACCATTTCCACCCGTTACACATAATTGATCCTTACTACTTATGTCTTCATCAAATCTTACCAGGTTATGTGGAATCATCTACCTTCATTTCAGGTTAGCTTAAAGTATTAGCTTTGCATGAGCTGTCTCTCTTTTTCAGCATAATTTGTTCCATTAGAACAAGTATCCCCCGAAGGGGAAAGGCACTTTCAAAATCAACCAACCCACAACAGAAGCAATTTAAAAAAATTATGATCCACCGTCAGATATGTTTTAATAAAAACTGCCTCCTTCAGAAGTATATTTATTTTTACATAATTTCTGGCTATGGGTTAGTGGGTGATAAAAGTGATTTTAACATTGGGTTGGGGACAGATGTAATTTAAATGACAGCTAGCTGGAGGTAATCTACTGAATTCTTACAGATCATATAATCTACTGAATATTTTTATTTGTATTCATTCATTATAATGAATCTTTAGTCAATTTGTTTGTCTATCTTTCAGCCATGTTTGTCTCTGATACTGTGAAATCACAAATTTGTTTGGTGGCTTATTATTTGTAGATGTCATTGATCAGTCCCTTAACTACAAATTTAATGTCAGTGAATATAGATTTTACATTAGGAATTTCTATTCTAATACAGAAATCATAAATTTGTATCCTTACTTTACCGTGTTTACTAAACTGATCACTGTTTTGTTATTTTACTTTGTTCTCAGGCATTCTGCTTTAGCAGCAGGGAGGGTGAACCCTACAAAAATGTGCTCAAATCCTTAACAAAAAAAAAAAAAGGTTCCTGCAGAAGCTGAAAAAAAAGGGTCAAGAACGCTAAACCAGTCGCTAATTGAGTATATTTCCTTACGGTTAAGTACTTAAACGTATAATAAAATCAACAGGTTAGCTCATTTTTGTTATACTATTGTTGACGTGTTTCTCCTGACTTTGTCATGTGATTTTGTTTATTCTTATAGCGACTCAATTTTTGTCCTTCACCCACCATCATATACAACAATATTATTAATGAATCCATCAAAGTCATCTACAGACGGGGATTCATCTATATCTGTGATAAAGTCAATAATATCGTCACCGTCTTTATTAACTGATTTTGCTTTTTCGTTAAAATCCTTAAGTACTTCATAACAATGCTGATCATCTACAGACGGTGATATTAAATATAGTTTTTTTTCCATCTCAACCACCTCATTAGTAAATTTAATAATAATTGTGTTTTACCTGATCCAGATGGACCTATAATAATCATTCTTATCGAATTTGGTAATGCTAGATGGTGTTTCACTGGTTCCTGTTTTCATGTAGCCGAAAAGTCCATTATTGTATCCATATTATTATTAACACGAGTCTATATTGTGCTGGGTGTAGATCATCTACACCTACCACTGGATTAACAACAATAATAACGAAAAATAAACGACGTGGATGAACAGGTAAATGTTTAAAATGTGGTACACAAAAATATAAATTTATCTCCGGGACAGCAAAGATAGTTGGGGATATTGCTGCTTCTTTAGGAAAATTACCTGGATTATCATGGGCTAATTATGCTGGTGGAGAAACACCTTCCTGGATATAATTACTGTTGTCCTGGAACGAGACTTGATATCCAACTTGATGATCAAGACCAGGAGAGTATCCAGTAAATAAAATTGATCAAGCATGTCATATTCACGACGTTGCTTATAAAAGTAAAGATTTGCAGCAGCGGCATCTTGAAGATGTAAAATTGATTCATGCATTAAATTCTATACCTAATAAATCTGTCAGAGAGAAACTCGCCAGTTTTCTAATAAAATCTGCTATGCAAAGTAAACTAATGTCAGGGGCTGGTAATTAATTGTACAATTATTATAATGGAATCCTTTTATTATAGCCCAGGAGGGTATTGGAGAGGCAAAGCAGCAATCACTAAACTTGCTGATCATCCGATCATCTACAATCCAGATATTTGTATCAGAGATAGTTAATCCCTGCGAGGAATGAATCGTTGTAGCGTCTCCTAACGTCCACGGTGATTTATCTATAATTAATGCTCCTTCAACTGTATTAATTGTGACCAAAATGATGTCATTCAATACCAGATTTTGTACTCCGCCACTAGGAATTTCAACTTTAATATAATAATCTGCATTATCCTTTAGCCATTCATGTTGAGACTGTCCAACAAAGGGTGGTCGTTGACCATGATTGCCACACATAATCACAGCAGTATTTTTTGTCAATAATCACTGAAGAATCTTTTTAGTGTTTCTAACGACACCGTGTCTATCTCGTCCTATATAATATACTTAGGTATATATTTCTCACCCATTCGCTCAGGAGTCCATGTATCTCCTCACCATCTAAAGAAGCTATGATATGTACATGTTTTACCCCTCGTTCTTTATCTGTCTGGCTAGTTTGTGTAGGTGTCAAAACGATCATATCAGAATTGTTGTTCATAAATAATTTAATCGCACGAGTTTTTTACCTGACCCTCCACACCCATTAAGATAAAGTTTTATGTCTAGCCACAGGATCGTGCACAGATTGTGCTAATTGACTGATATTTGATTATTATTTCTGTAATATATTTCCTTAATTTCAACATAAACAAATTCAGAATAACCGAGTATATTTTCTTGCTTTATCCTCTATGTCCCCCACTCACCATTACCGAGTAGCGGCTTTAATAAATCCTTATATTTTTTTTTTTATATAAAATGAATCCGTAGCGACTCTAACAACGTGATGAGGAAATCTATTTATCATCGATTGTAGATTTATATAAACATAGGCTAGCAATGAAGATCTTAAATGAGTAAACTGTGTTGAGTCGCCCTCAGTATTGCTCACAATAGTACCTAGTTTGGTCCCATCCAATAAATAAGCATTACATCGGCTTATAAATGTGTTTTTCTCCGTTGTTTCAGCGATTATAAAATCTAACTCAGTATCGTCCATAATCAGACTTGTACTGTGTCATTTATGACCGAATGAACTACTTTGAGTAAACTTACCAATTGTCTTTCTACCAAGATCATTTGCACGTTTTTCATTGTGCTCGTCACTGCATTTACGTATTTTAATAATGTCATCTTCGGCAAGATCAGGATAGTCTTTCCTGGCATCTTCTATATTAAATCTGTCCGGTTCTGGTAACCAAACTTGCTTTTGTGGACTATAGGATATAATTGCTTCATTTGCCTTTAACGATACTAATATTCCAACATCAAGCATATATCTTAATAACACTATTGGAGTCCAACATTTTTCTGTAAAATGTTTACCAAACCAAACATAAGTAATCGGAAGATCTTTTGCGAACTCGAATGACACTATATATGCAAATCCGGTTAAGTCAAAATTTGGTAAGGGTCCATTTTTAGAAACTCTGGCTATGTCATGTATTGGGTGTCCTAATCTGTTAAAAGTATTTAGAACACTCACGATATCCAAGATTACTCCCAGGATAACATGCAGCCATATCGACTGATATAACATCATTATAATCGTACATAGTATTCCATAATCCACCGTGTCCATATTCTATGCAACTTTGTTGTATATCCTCAATAAATTCTGATTTTGTCGGTTTCCATGAATTTTTTTCCTGAGCGAAATGGGCCGCGACCGATGGTACGATAAAACATTTGTTCAGTAGTTGTCTAATTTTGACATCGTCAGAAGTATATCTTAGTGCAAGATTTCTCATTTCTTCATATAGAGATTCTATACGATAAATATCACCGTTGGGTCATACAAATTGATCATGATAATCGTGTTCTGTTCTGAACTTTGAAATAACCAAACAGATACAGGGTCACTTTCACTGATATTTTTGATAAAATCAAATATATGACCATTATAAAATTTAATCATTCTATTTCATGGAAATATTGTTACAGCATCAGTCCATGCATTTGCATTATGATCAATAATTGTTATAGGACTTTCATTTTGTGTATATTTTGGTTTGTACAAGATCTCTCCTGTTAGTGTTTTTACTGTTATTGGAAATCTTAATGACTTTTCTAGTTTAGCAACATCCTTAATAGATGCACCAGAATCTTTAACGGTTTCTGCCCATTGACATTTTCTTACGTCATAAATCTGTTAAGCCATTATCACGCATCGCATTTGTAAAATGTTCAGTAATGCGCTCCGCAACACAGTAAATTCTTGACTCTTGACAGTCTCATCAGTTTGAGATCCGCAATATTAGGTTTATCATTCAGTAAAAACAATCCATATACCAAAGCAGTAACTGGATACCCTCGCTCAAAATAAAGCTTATCAATACCAGTCAGTATTCCAAGTTTGGATTTGTTATTCAATAATATCGTTTTATTATTTCCAGACTCTATATAAATGGGGTCTCTTTTATCACGAAAAATCCAAATATTATCGTCTGTCTCCACAATAAATTTTATTAAACTAAGATATATTTGATTATCAAGGTGGTTAATAATTACTTCTCCTCGTCTGTCGTTCATCATATTAATAACGTTTCAAACTCTAAAAGTTGACCACACATAAATAGCACCATCTTTACGAAATTCCTTTTTGGCCTCACGGTTAGGTTTGGTTATATCTGCATTCGTTAAAGCTATATCTTACATCGAAACACTAAATTTATATCCTAGTAGTCTGTCAAAGTCAAATCTAGTAGCAGATGGTTTAAATGTTGATAATTCCTCCATTATTATAATTAAGACAAATATTCAAATTGAAATTTAGTATATATATATATATATATATATATATATATATATATATATAGATATATATATATATATATATATATATATATAATGATTCAAACAGAAAGTAACTGTATTTGGTTGAAAATTGGACATATTTCTTACTGTGATGAACCATGTAACAAAAACAAATACTGTAATTACCATTTGCAAAGTATCAGACATGGAAGTAACGGACCAAAACCATGTACTCAATGTGATATTGGAGTTAGAGGAAAACCACAGCTATGTGCAGGTTGTGGTAGTAAAAAATATAGGGAACTTTAACGCTATTATGACAAAAAAGATGCATCGACACGTAAATCCCCTATAAAGACAGAAAAAGATTATCTAACCAGATTTCAAAATAATGATTTAGACAAATAAATATTATATATATATATATATATATATATATACATATATACATATATATACATATATATACATATATATATATAAATGGAGCAAAACCAATTTGTGAGACATCCAATATATACCGATTTCGAGGCGTCCAGAGATGGTATTATTAGGAACTGTAGGCTAAAGAAACCAATTGTTAGTATTGATATTACTGGTTATTTTAGATTCAACGTTAGGGGAAATAAAATATATCTATCACATAAGTTTATTTTTGAATGTTATTTTGGGGTCTTAAAGACGGACTTGTAGTTGACCACTTAGATGGGTCTCCTCATAATAATAAAATTTATAACCTGCAAACTACTACGCAAAGTCAGAATTGCAGACGCGGAAATACAGGAAGGTGTAAGATATTTGGAAAGAGAGCGATTAAATCCATAAATACAGAAACAGACCACATAATAATATTCAGTTCGATAAATAAAGATGCCAAATATTTCAGTATCAATCCTGCTTCAGTAAAATGTGTAGCTGATTCTATATACAAATCCGCATATTCAATAAAGTATGACCAAAGTATTATATTTGTATACGTATAATAACTGTATACTCTTCATTCAGAATAATATTATTTAACTTTATATAAAGTTCGATTCCATCAATCTGGCCAAGGGTTCCGTTTAGCCACAATTAAATTTATGGGCTCGCCTTCACTGTCACTGTCACTGTCCTCAGTTTCGCTGTCATTTATAACAGAATCAAATAACAATCTTTTTCAGTTGCATTACACGATTGCCTATCCTTTTTTATCTTGTATTCGAGAGACAGTGCAATTTTAATCTTTTCGATTGAACGCGCAAGAGGCGTGAATATTTACCTGTTTGTCATCTACAAGAGCTAAAAATTCTAACATAGAATTTTAGATCGACTTTATAAATCTGTAGTTGGAAGGAAATGTAAATTTATTCTGAAATTTTCTCTGCTGTAATAATTCAAAAGTAAGTCATACATAATTTTTCCAGTGTCAAGGTAATCGGACAATTTTTTCCTTCATGCTTTAATTTTTTAATAGCAGAAATATTAGCAATCTTTTCGCTGTTCATTATATATATATATATATATATATATATATATATATATATATATATATATATATATATATATATATATATATATATATATATATATAACAGAGTCACAACACAACCCCTATGAACTTCTAGCTTGTCATATATCATGCTAGTAAATTCAGGGGCATTTAATCCCCGTGTGATCTCATAAGGTGCCAATCTTAGTGAGACGAAGAGGAAATTCAAAAGACGAAAGGCAAACCTCATTTGAACTCCTTGGCTGCGCTTTGACATCCGAGTAAGTCCAGATGTCACATAAGGACGGCACACAAACCGCATTTGAACCCTCTGTTGCCCTTTGACATCAGAGCAGGTTCAGAGGTCACATGTAAAGATTGTATGAACATGAATATATATATACAGATGAACATGTGGTGTTGATATACTTAATTCTAAGGAAGGCAAACAGACCCCATTTGAACGTATATGTTGCCCTTTGAAAACCGAGCAGGTTCAGGGGTCACATATAACGATTGTATGAACAAGATGAATATGACTTTTTTATTTTTGTGGACGGTACAAACATAAAAATCGGGGAATTTACCTACATCCAGCAGATTAAATACACTCACCCAAAATAAATTCCTTTGCAACTGCACCCGCATGTACCACAGCCACACGGTTAAAGCATTAGACCATGAGTGTATCTTACATAATTCTGTTTAGGTAGTTAATATAAATATATATATATATATATATATATATATATATATATATATATATATATATATATATATATATATATATATATATATATATATATATATATATATATATATATGACTTATGTACCAGAATGCACAGGGAAATTATGTACGAGCAGTAGATACTGAACAAATATTCATAATTTATTATAGATTTTTATTATGAATGTGATTCATTTCTCAAACATGATGCAAAAAATATATTATAAAATATAATCACGTTGTATTTTCTGCATTAAGAGTTGTCGTCCGTTTGGGTTATTTACGAAGATATAAATAACTTTTGACCTAAATACCAACGGCGGTAAAGGTTAGTAAGTCTTTACTTAAATTAGCTGAAATTTTAGGTTATAGAGACAGATATGTACCATTATGTCTTTGTGTTACACGTTTGTTGTTCGCTAACTCTTAATTGTTTGTGAATGACAGATAATTAGGTAATAATTGTCTGAAAAACGATGTATTTTGTCCGTATTCAAGCGTCGAAAATATGTTATATTTATGAATAAAGGGAAATAATTTATCTATTGTTCAACATAGATTCAGAGCATAGTTATCGCGCTTTGTTTACATGTGAATCAGCACTCAATTCAATTAAATATATATTATAAATATTATTAATAATGAGTATTGAAGGACCCTATTCGGCAAAATTAACTCGAGAGCGATTAGAGGCAATTTAAAAATATATACCTGTTCATGATTCTGTTAAAAAACAATTGCAATTGCGTCAGAGTGATCTAACTGAGTTTGAGGAAGAAACAAAACAATTCTTTTAGCCTATCACTGAGACCACTAAAGGTATTCAACCTATGTTAGAAAAAAACAGCTAAAGCAACTGAAAAAAAATAGCAAAAAGAACTAAGAAAACAAATAAGATTCTCGAAAACTTCCAGCCGAAATAGCTGCTGTGATGCCAGTCCCGGAAATATCTGAGGATGCAGACCAAGCTCGTGCTGAAATAGGTGATATAAAGGAACGTCTACCAGAACAAGTTAACATAAGTGACAAATTTATCGAAGATGCTATTGCTGCGATCAAAAACACTAAAAGTGCAGAAGATTTAGCTGCGACTGCTGTGAAAAGTTTCAGTAATAGAAAACATTTTTTAAAATCTGAATATGCTGATAAACCTGTAGGTCGTGATAATTGGTACAAATGGATATTTCGCATACACCATGACGTTGAACAGGCTAGAAATATTTTCCTGATTATATGCAATATGCTCATGCAATAGATAGTTATATTACCTTCATGCAATTACCACCAGAACAACAACAACAACACGTATTAAAACAAGAATCACTAAAACAACGAGAACAACAACGACGAGAAACAATGAAACTATTGCAATCACAAAGTGATTATCCAGGATCACCAAAATCACGAATACCAGTTCTATCTCCTACATCAAGTAAAAAAGCACCACCGAAACAAATCGAAGAGGAAGAAGAAATATTTCAGACCCTCCTGGTGAAAATGAAAGTCCCAATAATGTTCTTGCTGATGTTGAACGACTAGAAATTCTCATTGGAGGAAAACGAGCTGGTAATAATTCCCCAGAAATTATTAATGAAGCAGCAGATATTTGTAAAAGATTATTTACAGGCGGTATGATGGATATTAATGTGTATCAGTCTCTCATTAATGAAATCGCCGATGATTATTATAGTGACTAAGTCATCGGACTAAGTATATAATTAAATATAATGACTATTTAATAAAATGATATTACATAGTACTCGTCGTGGACCAATTATGGTCAGGGCAATTATCTCTCGAATACCGATTTACAGGGCAACCTACGAAGATGGGTTAGGTGATATTGTGCAGGGTCTATTTAGAAGAATAGCCCCAAAATCAATACCAATTGCAAAGCAGCTGGGTATGAAAGCTATTGATGTTGTTCGTGAAAAAAGTATAGGTGCTGTTGGTAATGTTGCTAGTAAAGCATTCTCGGCCATCAAAATTAGTCTAGTACAATTGATACCTCAAACCTCAAGCAGTCGAACCTCAGCCGGTAAAATGACCTAGCACTGAAATAATACCCACAAATATCAGTAACAAAATAAATCAAGTCGCTAATAAAATAAAATAGCAGAGTTGGCTGATATACCCTAATCAGAAAAAGAGGAAAATATAACCGCGAGTCTCATAGCAGGAAGTGGTCTCACTTCTCGAGGTGGTCGTCGTTTTAGACGATAAAATTATAATAAATATGTTTAAATGTATAAGTGATCCTGCATTTGACATGGACTCACCAATTCTCAAAGATATGTCTGTGCGCGATTATCAGCATTATTCTTATGACGCCCTAATTCTAGATCAGCGTGGACGAATTGAGTTACAGGTTCAAGATACAAGTATATATTTCTTACCCGCTGAAGCATTTATTGAAGTCGAAGGTGAAATATTAAAAACTGATAATACAGAATACGCCGCTAATGATAGTGTTTGATAGCGCTACGTACATGATTGACGGAACAAATATTGAATCAATTCAAAAAGACGTTGACGTTGCTACAACAATACTTGGTCTTGCAAGATAAAGTGCCGATTATTCAAGATCAACTGGTCCATCAATGATGTTTGTTAAAGATACCTCTAATTATGCAGAGTACCAACAATATGAAATTAGACGACCAAGCAATTTTGCCAGAAACACCGATGCGGATGTACAAAGTATGATTATTGATGTAGATCCAGATTTCAACTTAGGATTTAGATCACGTCGAGCGATGTTAAACGGAAATAAAAGAGTATTTTTATGTGCAATTCCACTATCACATATCTTTGGATTCTGTAGAAATGTCAAAAAAGTCATTTTCGGAGCCAAACGTACTGTTGTACTCGTACGAAAAAGCACAGACGATGATGTAATATGGCGACTCCGTGGTATTGATGCTGGTAAAGTAGTACTAACAAAACTTTCTCTGTGGATGGCAATGATAACTCCAACGATATCTGAAGGTCGGTTACTATCTTTTATGAGTCAAGGTGGTAAATCACTGTTATCATGTTTAACGATGACCACAGATTCCATCCAAAGTGCAATTAACGGTTTATTTACATGGCAGATATCCTCTCACCAAGGTATTTCTGCACCAAGACACATATTTATTGTGCTTGAATACACAGCACGAGTAAATTCGCAAACGCATAGTATTATGAGATAGGATAATCTCGGTGTTTCTAAGGTTTCATTAAGAATAAAGGGACATCAAGAACCATCCGAGGATATTTTGTTCGATTTCGATCAAAATCATGTAGCACGTGCATATCATTGTCTTATGACATTCATGGAGCGTGATCAAAACATTGATACTGGTTTAACAAATATCTTCGCTACATTTTACAACGCTGTATCCGACTTATTACTTTTCACTAGAACATTTAGATTTAACCGGCAATCAGTAGTTGATATACATTTTCGAGCTCGTGTAACATTGCCACTAGCACCAGCTCCATTAATTCCTAATTATAGAGCAATTGCTGTTATACTCAGCGATAAAACAATGTTACTTGAAGGTGCTGGTGGACGAATGAGAGTCGTTGATGCCCCAGTAGAAAATATGTAACACGTAATTAGATCATTGATGAATATTATAAATGTCATACAATCACGCTAATGTTACTCTGACTCCTGGTCAGGTCAAATAACAGCAGTAAGCATCAAACAATAACTGTGGAATAAAAATGTTGAAAAAGGAACAGATGAGTGGTTCAAATAAATTATCGTTGACCGATCATCAATTCAAAAATTTTAATGAAGCAAAAAAATTAAATAAAGGCGTCAAACTTAGTCTTTCTGAAGGCGCTATCAAAGATACATTTAAAACGGGTGGTATATTCCCCCTTCTCGCAGCTATACAAGCATTAATAGCCGCTGCAGCCCCAGTGGTTGCAAAAGCAGCTGCATTAGGCGCTGTTGGAACCGCTTCTGTAATGGCATTAAAGAAAGCAACTGGATATGGAATAAAACGAACATTTAAAAAGAAGAAAAAAACCTCAGATTACCAGGAACCCCGCCTTCATGGTACGGAAAAGGTCTAAGATTTCTACATTACCAACACAAACATTAACTGATCCACCAATATGTGGTCGTGAAGTACTTGATGTACTTGATGCTGTATGCATGGCACCGCTAGGAAAGCCACCTCATAAAGTCGTTCATGAATATACCACATTGTCGTATTTGAACAGACATCAGTAAATATAATGGTAGATATTTACGTAGGATCTGCTTGTGGTAAAGCTCAGCATCAAGGTGATTTATCTAAATATGCAACCCTCGATCAACTAAGAAATGAGATTGATGGTCTATTAAATATCACGAGTGTGGATCAAAATAAAGTGGTCGTTTTTCAGGACAAATAAGGACGATTAAAGACAAGCAATATACAACTAGCAGACGAACTTATACGAATGCCTACTGCAGTTGCTGATAATATCGTTACTTTTACTGATCAGGGTAAAATACAAGATTCAGGTAAGTCATTTAACGATTATGTCAAGACGACTGGCGGTGCATTTAGTGGAGACGTTATTATGAACAAAAATAAAATTACAGATCTTGGTATCCAACCACAGATAGAGCAGCAGGGAGGGTGAACCCTACAAAATTTTTGCTTGTGAAATTAACCTGAAATAAGGGTTCCTACAGAGGC